>VDFB02118795.1:71312-99848 GCA_007258455.2 Sequoia sempervirens
TTTTTTCCATCAACCAAGAAAATTATGGCATTACTGCATACTTTTTCTTTTTCCTCCTTTAGGGGTTTTAACTTATGTCGAACACCATCCTTTTTCAACGAATAAGTGTTAGCATGTCCATCATGCACCGCTCGCTGATCAAACTGCCATGGTCTGCCTAGCAACATGTGATAAAAATCTATAAGTATGATATCACATAAAACCTCATCTTTATAGTTACCAATATTAAACTTAATCAAGCATTTCTCATTGACCAAATCCCTTTAGTCCTTCTGCAACCATGCAATCTGATATGGATTTGGATGCTTTGTCCTTTCCAACTATAACGTGTCCACCATCTCTTCAAAAACAAGATTGTTAGTACTAGCACCATCAATAATCACATTACAAACTTTAACTTCGCATTTACATCAAGTGTGAAATAGGTTCTTTCTTTGGTCTGGTTCCTTCTCCTCATTCAACAAGGGTCTTCTGACAACAAGGGATTCACCCTTTTCAACATCTTCTAAATGCAATGACTGAGCATCTTTATCTACATGGGTACCTCGAGGATTACCTTTAGGTCTTTTGTTTTTCTTCCCTTGATGTTGCATGTACTCATAAGCCCTATGGCCTTCATCTCCACATTGAAAACAAGTTCCTCAGAAGTCTCCTCTTCCTAGTCCTCATCCAGATCTTACTCTACCTCTTTGATCTCCATTATTCTTATCACAAGGTTGATATAAGTCATCTCTTTTCTGATCTTGACTGGTACTGGGTCCTTCACCCTTCCTTTGATCTCCAGTTTGGCCTAAATATGGCCATCTACTAGACCTTCCACCACTTCCTCCACCTCTTTTTTTTCTTTCAAATCTTTTGTTCAGTCATTCTTCAACTTTTAAGGAAAACTAATAAGCTTCCTCAATGGTGCTCATTCTTACTAGTGCCAATTATTCTTGTATGCTAGGCTTCATCCCATTAATATAATGAGTAACTTTCTCCTTATTTACCTCAAAATTTCCTATTCGAATCAAGACCTTGTGAAATTATTTTGTGTATTCCTTCACCATCCTCATTCCTTGTCTCAAGCTCTACATCAACTTAAGCAGCTCCATCTCATAATCAATTGGAATAAATTTCGTCTTCAATTTTTCTACCATTCTGTCCCTTTTAGAAAATTTATCCTTCCCTTGTCTTCCTCTTTCAAGATGGATCTCTTTCCACCATATACTTGCATGACCTTTTAACTTTGTCTATGCAAACCTCACTTTGTGAGGTTCTTCAATCTCCCCAAACTCAAAATAATTTTCCATATCATTGCTCTCAACAATCTCATTTCTCTAGTATCCATTTGATCTTGTTCTTCCTCTTCCACTTCCTCCTCAATTTCATCCTCAGTGTCATCTCTTTCTCAATGCACTTCTCTCCTTCGAACCTCTTCCTACAAGGTTTCCAACTCTCTTCTGAGGGATATGATTTCATCTCTAGGAGGATCTCTTCCTCCACCACCTTTGCCTCTACCTCTAGCATGCTAGGAAAGTCTAGGAGGCATCTTGATCTCAACCCACATTCACAGGTCCTGCTACAAACTACCTCACCTTCAATGATCTATTTATAGACTCAAGACAACCTAGCTTTGATACCTCTTGATGAAGGGAACTCCCCTTGTGGACACAATCTCATAGAAAAAACACAGATAACAAACCAATATGCAGGAAGAAAACAAGAGATTTTATTATTCTGAAATGAAAAAGAAAATTATAGCATTACATGGGCTTTCTAATTACAAAAGCATCAGTCAAACATGCAGATCAACCTTTATAATTTTTTCTCTATGATTGCAGAACTCACTCTTCTCCCCCTCTTATATATCTCTTTGTCTCTATATCTTTATACTCTTCCTTTAGGTTGGCTTTACTTCTCAACATTCTTTTCCCCCATGTTTTCTTAGCACCGCCTTGTCGTCTAATGAGTGTCAAGATCTCGCAGGTGGTTACCAAGTTATTGGTGAATTTCATTCCATTCATTCACTTCCAACCATCAGTTTCATGTTTGAAATCATTTGGCCAATGATCGCGTTGATTCACAACAACGAAGTGAAATCAAAGAATAACATCACGCCACGTGTGGCCACCTTACTTGTTCGTCTATCACCATCTATCTACTCATGTTTCTGACCACCTTCCCACCATCCTAGTGTTGTGTGGACTTCAAAACCTCTCACTCCAATATGACAAGGTCTTATCGATGAAGCTCCTAACGAGATGTCAAATAGACTCCACAAGACCTCCTGTCGAAACCTATTTGTCTCCCTGATATTGGAATATCGAAGGGACTTGCATTATTGTCAGCTCAAAATCCCATCATTACCTTGATACACCTTATTGCCCCATTAGAGGGACTCCCAAATGACTCTCATTGATAACCTAGAGTCTCCTCAATGTAGCTTGTCAAAATTTCTACAGTTCATCAGAATTTCGAAGGGACTTCAAATGTCATCCCACTGAAATTTGAACCTCCCCCCGATGTGAATTCTATGTGACTATTTACTGTTGTTTCTTTCACCATCGAGATGTTAGAGATACATGAAGTAAGATCTCTTCGAGATCTTCAGGTCACACTGATAAGCGAGTTCACTAAACATAGAATTCTAGATGAAGTTAAGGTGTAAACCTTAACGTTGTAGCTCAATGCTCGATTGTTCATACTTGGAAAACTTAAGCTGATTAGCCATTATGGAAAGAAAACAACACAAAATGATGCAAGATTGCTCATACACTCTGGATGCTCCTGTATCACAATTAAAGGATAATGCCTTCTATTCTTCTCAATGCTCTGATCACGGTAGTGATATCTTGCATTTGATTTCTCTAAAATTGAATAACCTAGTGAGATCTATGAATTTTTTTAATATTTTCATATAATTATGTCTCAAATCTACACATGAAATATGGTGGTTTGATTCCATGCAAATTAAAATATCTTTTATTTTTGATGTTTTTAGATTCTTGAATCAGTATGGTGAATGGTTGTATGAAATATTGATCATTGTAATTTTGGTTTATTGATCTCATTCAACCTTCAAACCTGAGAAGGTGAATGAATTCTATTATTTTCGGGAAAATATTTTAGATTCATTTTCTCAACCTTGAAATATTTTGATATTTCTTTTATAAATAAGCAAGAATAAAATACTGTATATGTATTTTTAAAATATTGAATTTATAATTTCTAAATAGATTTGAGTATATTGAAGGATTATTTGTATTTAGACTTAATTTACCCATAAATTTCCCCTTGTTAGAAAATAACATAGGTCACTCAACTATCCAACATGGTCAAGATCTTACTAGAAAGGAACATTGGAGGATAATTTTTAGCTTTTCAAGACGATTAGAGTGGTCTATCATTATAATTAGAATTTATCATGCTAAAATCACCATCAACACAACAAAACAATGAGTTGTAACAATAGAAAGAGTTAGTGGATGGAGGTCATCTTAGAAATAGGAGAAAAGGTCTCAATATATTCAACACTAGGAACTTGTAAGAAATATTTGGATACAAGATTTTGTGTGCTTTTCATTAACCATTCATTTACCTTGAAGTATAGTTCAAGGCAATGTAGATTCATAGACACATCTCCTAGTGACAATCACATATTTATTTTAACTTTTTGAAATAAATAAACAATGAACAAGATGAATTAGAAAAGGTTGCTTATGAAAGCTTAATTAATCATTATATTGCATCGACTAAAGCATGGAACTATGTTTTATTAGCATAATTTTTCAGAGAATATATAAAATTAAAATGAAACATTAATGCAAAGGAGTAGACTGAAAATTATTTGATTTATTAAATACAATAAATATTTTGACATCAAGAAATATTAGAGGGAGAAAATTTTGTTATATGTTCCATTTACCATGGATGAAAATATATTTAAACAAGGATCCACAACATGGCAAGTTGTTTTTTCTTTCAATGTGTAATGGTGTAAATTTGTATCCCGTGCATATTTCCATTAATTTACCCTCATTTTAGTCTTACAAGTTTGATAATGCAAAATCATGTCACATTTTCCTAGATTTTTCCACCTATCCTCGTTGTTTTGTGTCAGTGAGGGAATTTATGTCAGGGACACCTACATGCCGGACAAACATCTATGCACCGTACTTCCATCCTGATAGGATTGGGTCAGGTAATGTTAGAGGCATTATGATTCTCTATCAAGTGTGATTGTAAAATCCCTCTTTGAATCTTCACCATCAAGAATGGCCTTTTTGCCTCCAAATTGGCCTTTTGAACCTCATTCTTGGGCTCTCTCAAGTTTTTCTCTTCATTCTATCAACTCTCTTGAATATTCTATCACTCCTTTCTTCTCCATCTCTCTCTCTTACTTCTATAATCTCCATACTTCACTACTATGTCACTCTTTTTGCTCGAGTGCCATTGTTATTATAGGTTGCCATAGCTCTACTCCATCATCTTGGTGATCTTTTCTTCTCCTTACTATCTCAACTTCATGAGCTTGTAGAAAGGAAGGTGATATTGGCTTATTTTCTTATTTTCATTATCTTTCTTGTAGAGTAACATCTAGATTATCCTTTCTCTCTACTATCTTGTGTCTATTCTCTCCATTTCTTTATCACTTTTCTACATCTATCAACTATCCATGGAGGTGGGAACACAAAAATAGGGGTTTTATTGAGGAAAACCTCAAAACACAGCCACAAAATTTTTTTATTACTATGTGTGTAGGTGCAATCTAATTGTGAGGAGCTAACTGAAGAACTAGACCTTTAGTAAGTTGAACTTATTCTTCTTCTTTGTTATTTCGCTACTAGAATAGTTTATATTTATAAGTTATAGTATTCTTCTTGTTGTAGACTCTATGTGTTTTAGTTTGTAACTTGACCCTCTATTCGTATATGACACCAACGCGTCTTTGAGACTCCATTTTGGTGTGCTGAAGTATGAACCATGCACTATCGTCCCCTTGCAGAGAGCCAATCAATCTGCAATATAAGACCTTTGTGGTACACACCTACTTTTAGCAAACCCTTGTCATAAAGCATTAGGGAAATAGAGTCCAGTTTTCCCTTCCTTTTTCAACCTATTCTTTCCATCTAAAGTTGAGGTAGTCTTGAGGTAGTTTAGGGCAGTTTGTTCCCTTTATATTCTTTGGTGTCTTAGAGACTTGGGAGTAGTGAATCCCCCTTCTCTACATTTTTTAGATTCATGTGTTGTGAAGCTTTATGAGATTTATGACCCAATATATGACCTTTGAACACGTTATAAAGTGTCTTCAACATATAAGTCTAGAATCTAGGAAGGTCACTGTTGGCTAACCTGATTTACACTGATCCATTTCCTTCTCATTCTACCAATCTGGTCATGTAGTCCTCTTCGTCTTCTTAGTTGGTATGTTTTGAATATGTGAACATGGTCTCATTCACACGTATTCCTCCTATTTATAATGTGAGTATTATTCCTGACATAACTTTTGCATCACATGATTTTTTGCTAAACAAGGATCCTTCCCCGTTGTACGTTACCGCCTAAATTAATGGAAAAATTTTGATTGGTTTTATGGTCAATCTTATGCATCGAGTGAATGTTATAATGAAGGAAACCTTGTTGATTAATAAATTACATGAGGAGTATGATGAGTCATAGGCCACTCTTTGTACTTATGATGGGATTTTTGTTGCCCCTATGGGTACCATTTTTATGTCAATCCTAGTAGGACCTAAGGTAGTAGATGTATCATTTGTTGTGATTCCATAGTCTAACCTGTTTAGACTTAGGATAGGAATTGCATGGATAGCCTCTATGAATGGGGTCACCTCTATAGTCCACAAGTGTTTGAAATTCCCCCATGAGGGCATAGTGCATGTGGTTCATCAAACTGGCTATAAACCATTGGTGTCATGTGGGGGCTTTTCTACCAAGCTTATTTTAAATATAAGACTAGGAGCCTAGCATCAAAAGCTAGTTTTCTTGTATCTCTGTATGTTTTTTGGTGAAGGCCTTTATGATAGCACAACAACAAGTTGTCTCTTCACCCTCATCAAAAGGGAAGGAGAATCTTTCTCTCACTATAGAACCCTCTTCCCCTACATCTTCTACTCCATCTACTTCTTCCTAACTCATGGTGGAATCCTTCCTGCTCTTGTGCCTCGTATGGGAAATGGAATGGTTCCAACGTGGTGGAAGGTGAAGCACCAAGATTTTTAGTTGCCTATTGTGCCCATGGTTCCCCAACCCACTGTACATGGCATGGGGGGGTGTTCCCATGGGGTTCTTCCTACATCTCGACCTTCGTAGCCTCCAAATGTTCTTCCACCTATCCCTTGGGAAGAAAATGAGAAGATGCTTGATGTTGAGACTATTGTGTTTGTTTCTCCTTCTATTATTGTTTTTGCTCCTGCTCATACTCAAGAAATAACTCTTCCACTAACAACAGTTGTGAAGAGTGCCCATGTAGTTGAGCAACAACCTCTAGCCTCTTCTTATGCCATGTCCTCCAATTCTCGTAGCCAACATAACTAGCTTGCATGTGAGCACAAGTACTAGCAAAAGGATCTAGCTATAGAGAACACTATCTTGCAGAAGACCGAGGAGCTTGGTGTCTCTATTCCTATATCTTTTGTTGCTCTGCATGTTTCAGTTGTTTCTACTTTAGTTCCCATCACTTATGTATTCCTTATGGCTCCTCTAGCAAGTCTTGATCATGCTCACCCCAAAAGGGTGCAAGTATTCATCGGTCCCTCTATGAAGCATCCTCTTCTAATGTACCTCTAGGACATCCCTCCTTTTTTGCAAACCATTGACATGCCCAATACAAAGGTGGTGTCTTCTGCAGTTGCCTCTAGTTCCTCCTCCACTTTTGCTTCCTTAGTGGGGATCCCACATCCTTTGTTGAAGAACAAGTTGGACGATTACCTCACCACAAGTGATGGTCATAAGAAGGGATCCCCTTCTTCAGAGTCTAGTTTAGTTTTGGATTACATCATCCTTGTAATAGATGTAGCCCCTTCTTCCCCTGTGTTGGTCATTTCCCCTCTTCCCAAGGTTGATAGTGACTCTCGGGTGCTTCGTCCTTCCCCTATTAAGTTGAAATAGGGAACTCCTGAGAAGTGCATGTTCAAGTTGATGGATAATATCCTGAATCTTTCCTTGATCTATTCAATATCAATGACCTTTGCTTCACAGGAACTTGATGAAGAAGACCTGGAGGGGACTTCTTCCTTGGCTCTTTTTGCTAGTGAGTTGGAGGGCACTGCCTTTTCTATCTTGCCCTTGCAAGATCATCCTCCCTCCCCTTATAATGATCTAGATTGGGAGTAGGATGACATGTTGGTTGATGACGACTAGGGTGGTGCCTCTTCTACATCTGTAGATTAGATTTGTTTGTGTTTTTGTGTTTCCTCGTGCTTGTCTTTTTATGTTTGTGATCTTTCCTAGAGGACCCTTTCTACCCTTGTATTTACTTAGATACAAGCTTATAAATATTTCGTACACTTCTTCTATTTAATTTATCATTCTTTTATGTGTTGTAATAGTGCTTTTCGATATTGGGGATGATGCAAAGTGTTGGGGGTATTTAGGCCTTCTTCCATGTTGACCCAATTTTTTTTTTTACTTTGTCTTTATGTTTTCTCTTCATATTCTAAGAAATTTTTGGATTGATGACATTTCATATGTATACTATATTATATCTATCTATATGGGTGGTTCTAAATTGAATTATCAGATCCCCTTGTCTCTTGATTTCTTCATCTCTACTTGTCTACTTCATGATGTTGTGGTTTCAATGTGTTGTCCCTCGCATGTGTGACAACATACCAGGAATACATCTCACCATGTATCTCGTGCCACAACATCTCTTATCTCTTATTTTTCTCCTTACAATGCCATGTTCTCCTCTACATAGCACACATCATTCTAGGGGGGATTTCATGCTTGTCTAATTTTTAATAAGGTGTTCATTCTTTTAGAAGGATTCCTTAGTGTCATTTATTTACAATGAATTCCTTGAAAAAAGAATCCCTTGTTGAAATTTTTTATTTTTAAAATGATGTATTCTCTCAAAAATAACTCTTTGGTAAAAAAATTCAAAAAGGATTATGTAGTGAAAGAGTCTGAAAATTTTCCTTTTGAAAAAAGAGTATTCTTTCCAAAAAGAAAGAGTCTAAAAAATTTCCTTTCGAAAAAGGAGCATTATTTTTCCAATGTATTCCTTAATGAAAGATCTTGTAAAAGGATTCCTTGATGACATAATCAATTGCATAAAATATCGTTTCTTTCAAAAGGTATGTTCCTTCAAAAGGGCCCTTTTGTGTCTTGATGTCTTGAAGGGTTCCCTGCTAAAAGAACCCCTTTTTGAAAGCCTTCTTCTCAAAATAATCATCTGATAGCTTACAATTTGTGTCTTCTATATGATATTTGGTATTATGTTTCTTGGATTCTGATGCCTTATATTTTGGCATCTAGGTTGGGAGTAGCCTGACTAGACTTGAATTTCCAATGACTATCCTACAATGTAATTTGCAACAACCATTGGCTTATCATCTGATTAGATTGTGTCGTGTGTCTTATTTGATCATACTATGTCTTATTGTTGTAAGGAAGTTAAGGTAGCAGAACAACTTCCTACACTAAGCTTGAGAGGAGAATAATCCAAAACTTTTAAAGATCTTTCACAATTACAAAAACTTAAACATAAATAAACATAAATATCATGCAGACCATGACACATTGATTTATGTGGGGAAAACCCTTTCGAGAGAAAAACCCCACAGTCCAAAAGTCTCCCAATATATTATTTAGTAAATCACAAAGATTGCACTATACTTGCAGAGCAAGCTTCTCACAGGAGTATCACGACCAAAGATCAAGAGACAAAATGAATTCTATTAGAATATCATAATACATCACCATCTCTACTGTAATACAAAACCCTCATAAAATAGGGTTACCTTCTAGGGAAAGACATACCAACAAAATATCCACCATTAGATCTAAAACCTAAAAATTAAGGGTCTTGATTTACAATATATCATTTATTTAATGTATGTCAGAAATTTTAGGAGTTTCCTAAAAAAGTTAACAAAAAATTGTTTACACAAATCCCATTCCTCCCCCTTGATGCCATTATATATTACATCTATTGGTGTAACTAGGAAATATATATATATATATATATATATATCTATATGTATGTATATTCATATATATATCCTATCAAAAATAACCTTTATATAATTGCACGATTGAGACACAATTTCCCAATAAATCTCCCACTTGTTGAACACCTTACAAGAGTAATGGGCTGGAGTAAACATTATCTCTTAATTGCTAGGAGCCAAAAGGCCCATAATCTCTTAACACCATCTGAACTTCTTTGTGCTCACAAGATTAGTTAAAGAATCAAAAACATTCATTAAAGTCTCTACCTTAAACAACTTCACCCTACCATCTTCAACCATATCTCAAACAAAATGATATTGTACATCAATGTACTTGGTCCTGGCATGAAATGCCAGGTTCTTGGTTAGACATATCACACTCTGATTGTCGCAATAAATTTTCACTGCACCTTGTTTTATTCCAATATATGAACACAATATCTTAAGTGAAATGGCTTATTTACAAGCATGAGTAGCTTCCATATACTCTGATTCAGTAGTGGAAAAAGAAACCACAACCTATCACTTACTCATCCAACTATTTGCACCACCAAATAAAGTAAACACATGGGAACTGATGGATCATCTACTATCAATATCAACTACCTAGTCTGAATCCAGATAAGCATAAATAACACGGGAAATATCATCTTCAATCACATTACAATGATAACACAAGGAATAACCTGAGGTATCGTGCAAATATCTAAAGACTCTTTTAACTACTTTCCAATGAACTCTACCAGGATTAAAGATATATCTGGAAAGAACTCCCACTGCTTGGGAAATGTATGGACTAGTACAAACCATAGCATGATACATAAAACTTCCAAATACACTCTGGTAAGGCACTTTTCTCATGTCTTCCATCTTTGATGGAGATGTTGGACAATCTAAAATAGATAACTTTGTTCCAATAGAAAGGAGAACACACAAATGGGGTACAATCCTGCATGTTATATCTCTTTAAAATTGAACTAACATACTTGCTTTGTACAAGACATAGCTTTATGTTCACTCTATCTCTTTTAATTTCCATCCCAAGAATGTGCCTAGCTGCACCAAGATCTTTCATTTTGAATTTAGCAACAAGTTAAGATTTCAGTTCTGAAATCATACCTTCCCCTTTACCAATCAATAACATATCATCAACATATAATGCAATAAATAGGAAATGATCACCATCAATTTTATAATAAACACAATGAGCTGATTTAGAACGCTCAAATCCCAAACACGACACATATGTATCAAATTTTTGGTACCACATCCTAGGACTCTATTTTAAGCCATATAAAAATTTCTTCAATTTGCAAACCAACTTACTTTTACCTTTCACCACATTTTACCTTTCACCACATAGTGCTTTGGATGTGTCATATAAATATCCTCCTCCAAGTCACTGTGAAGGAAATCATTTTTCACATCCATTTGCTCAACCTCTAAATCATAAGCAGTAGCAATGGCAAGTAAAAATCTAATGGATGACATTTTTTGAACAATAGATAATATCTCACCATAATCAACACCCTAAACTTGAGAGTAACCTTTCACAACCAACCTTGCTTTGTACTTATAAATACCTCCATCTGAACCATTCTTTTTATTGAACACCCATTTGTAACCAACAAGTTTTTGTCCTTCAAGGAATGGTACAAGATCCCATGTATCATTCTTTTTCAAAGATGCCATATCTTCATCCATAAAAATATTCTAGGATTCTACATCATTCATACCTAATGCCTCTTCTATAGATTTGGGTTCATCCATGTTAGTATTCAAAGAAAAAATACATCTCCAATCCTCAGGTGTATACCTTTCAGGTAGTTTTCTATGCCTTGTAGACCTACGAACAAGTTGAGTTGGTGGTTCTTCCTCCTCTTCTGAAGATCCAGAGGTAGATGAGCTCTCCTCAACTTCTTGTCTATCCTTGGGCCTCAATTCAACTTTCTCAGGTGTAGAAGGAAATTGAATCACATCTTCCTATTTACTTTGTTCTAGCTGCTATGTAACATAAGAAGGCTTAGTTTCTCTAGAAATAACACTTCTATTATATATTATCTTTTGTGCAATAAGATCCCAAAGCTTGTATCCTTTCACACCATAACTATATCCGATGAAGATACATTTCACAACCTTGTTCTCCAACTTTTTTCGCCTCTCCTTTGGCACAAGTGCATATGCCTCACAACCAAAAACTCTAAGATGTCTTAATGAAGGCTTGCAACTCGACTATGCCTCTATAGGCATCTTATAAACAAGAGCTAATGTAGGAGACCTATTAATCAGGTAACAGGCAGTGGCAACAACTTTATCCCAAAAAATTTATTCTAGGCCAGGACCACTCAACATACTCCTAGCCTTCTCCATAAGTTTCCTATTCATTCTTTCTGCAACTCCATTATGTTGTGGATAATATGGGGTTTTCTTTTTTCTATGAATATCACAATCTTTACAAAATCTATCAAAATCATTAGATAAAAATTCACCACCATTATCAGTCCTTCAACATTTTATTTTCTTTCCATTTTGTAACTCAACCATTGCTTTAAATTCTTTAAATCAACTGAAAACTTTGGATTTACTCTTTAGAAAATATACCCATGTCCTACTATAATCATCAATAAATGAAACATAATATGTGGATTTACCAATCGAAGAAACATCTACAGGACCAAACACATCAGAATTAATAAGATCCAATACACCACAAGATTTATGAGAACTCGAGTAAAACTAAACGCAATTTTTTTTCCATAAATGCAATGCTCACATAAATCAAATTCAAGATTACAATCAGACAAACCTTCAACAAGGTTTTTATTTTTTAAGGTCCTTAGACCCTTTTCTCCAATGTGGCTAAATCTCTAGTGCCATAACATAGTTTTCTTTGCAGGTAGCTTTGTTTTAGAAGAAAGAGCACCCTTAGGTACCCAAAATCCATAACCATCTACTAAAGGTGAAACCCTCACTTCTTCCACATACTTGATTTTCATAGAATTACTATTGCACTCAATAGTGCATGCATCAAGCTTATACAAAGTGTGATGTCTAACACCTTGAGCAATCACCATAGCACCTCTGACCATCTTGCATCCTACATCATAAAATACTACCTACACACCCACATCTATTAGTTTTCTTACAGATAATAGATTTTGTGCTAATCTAGGGACAGCAACAAACCACTAATCATTTTTATTCTACCATCAGGAAATATAATTTTAACTTTACCATGACCAATAATTTCTAAGTGAGTATCATCACCCAAGTACACCTTACCTCCACCAAATTCTTCATTTTCAGAAAACTAATCTTTATTAAAGGTCATATGGAAAGATGCACTTGAGTTAATTAACCATGCATCATTACCTGCACGAGTTTCCAAATTTGAAATGAATGTGTCACCATCTTCCTTCTTGGACTCAGAATCATAATCAAATTTCTTCTTTTTCTTCTTCTTTTCTTCTTTGCATTCCTTACGAACATGTCTAGGCATACCGCATTTCCAACAAATAACTTTGGACTTTCCAGGAGATTTAGATCTCCCCTTGGACTTGGATTTGTCACGCTTCTCATTTTCTTGCCTTTTTCCTTGGGTATTCCACAAACATTTAGGGACTCCTTGGAAATGATGGATACCTTCCTCCTCATCTCTTTAGAAAGAAAAGAACCCACCACATCTTCAGTCTTCAAAATTACAGAAGTACTCCCAATAGCCATAATAAGAGAATCCCACGAATCAAGCAAAGAACAAAGAAAGATCTGACATTTTTCCTCCTCATCCATTTTGACACCAACTAATGCCAACTAATCCACCAACATATTGAATGCTTCCAGGTGGTCAGTGATTCATCCACCCTCTTCCATTCTCAAGGAATACAACTTCTTCCTCAAGAAAACCATGTTCACTAAATATTTAGCCTGATACATCTCACCAAGCTTCTTCCATAGTTTATGTGCAGTGGTATCCTCATGGACATTAATTAAAACAGAGTCTTCCAAGCACAATCTAATTAGACTATTGACTTTATAGTCCATAACATCATGTTGAGAAGCCTGAGTAGTATTTTCAGGCCTTGACACATTCTCATCAACAACATCCCACAGATCTCGATCTATTAATAGATCTTCCATCTTCAACTTCCACATTTCAAAATTATTTCCATAAAATTTCTCCACCTCTATTCTCCCTGGTGGACTTTCCATCTGGAAATTCTTGCAAAAAGATCACAAAGTATCTTCTACACAAGCTCCCACTCAAACATGGATTAGTCCAAAAAACCCAACAACCTGCAACTAAAACCAAAGGTGATCAAGCTCTTATACCACTTATAAGGAAGCTAAGGTAGTGGAACAACTTCCTACACTAAACTTGAGAGTAGAATAATGCAAAAAAAATCTATATCTTTTAGAGTTACAAAAACTTAAACATAAATATCATGCATACCATGACACAGTGATTTATATGGGGAAAACCCTTTTGGGAGAAAAACCCCACACTCCTAAAGCCACCTAATATATTTTTTAGTAAATCACAAAGATTACAATATACTTGCAAAGCAAGCTTCTCACAAGAGTATCACCACCAAAGATCAAGAGACAATACGACTGCTATCAAACTCTCAGAATACATCATTGTCACTACCATAGTACAATGCCCTCATAAAATAGGGTTACCTTCTAGGGAAAGAAATAACATCAAAATATCCACCATTTGATCTAATGTAACGCCCTGCCAGGGAATCCAAAGGACAAAGCAAAAAAAATCAAATTAACTAAATAATTTTTATTTTTTATTTTTAAATAATTTGATTACACAAACGTTCTAAGGATTCCAAGATGACGTTACTTAATCATACAAATAAGATCATCACATCATAATATCAAAATCATAAAACTTAATAACATATCATGTTCATGAATGATCCAATTTTCATAAGCCTTTATAAGGTCAAGATACTTAACCAAATTACATCAACTGAGAGTATAATAAATCTTGAATCATTATAATGTCATTACATAAGTTCTCTTATAGTCAACAAGAGAATGTAATGTTGTCAACTTTGTTCATGAGTACGCTCAGCGTTCACCATCACAAATACTGAAGGATCAAGAACCTCTTCCACAAACAATGTTATCCAAGTATAGAATATCTATAAGAGGACTCAATGAAGAAAATAACACGATTTCCTCCCAACCACGTGGAACCCGAAGGTCCACTCCCTCTATGCTAGGAGATAATGACAGGTCCAGAAGACAATCAAACAAACAACAAAGAACATACATTACATTACATGGCTGACAATACATAACGACATGACATAATATGAATTAGAAGATCACAAGTAAACTCCCAGAGGCTACAACAGTAACAAAGGTGATTCTACATAAGAAACCACAAACATGCTTTAGGACAGAGTGTCATCACATAGTTGTTCTACGTTACCCTGGTGAATCTTCCTAGACTACCGGCTCTCATCCAGAGTTACCCTGGCAGTCTCTATTGATTCCCGACCCCTAGACATACTCATGTGGAGTCGAATTACCTTTTAGGAAGACAAGGTAGATGACTAGGCCATTCCATGCCTTCTCAACCTACCCTTAATCTATACAAGCATTAAGGCACTAGGTGAGGCATTCCGTTTATCTTAATTACTTAATGAACCCCAAGTTTAATTATTAAAGTTTTCATTGAATTACAAAATTCTAAGGACGATCCACTCCTTTAAAATGATAGCATGGCTACTATTATATTATAAACCAATATATATATAAGATCTCCATCAAATATAACCATAAATATTTATGAACTAAATTAACAAAAGATAGCTCTTTGACATAATTAAATGTTAAATATTATTAACAAAATCCATCTATGATCATACCTCAATAAGAATAACATAAATTCTTAACATTTTCTAACCAGCCATAAAAGAGCCCACCAATTCTAATACATATAAATATGTATACTAGTTCCGTGCATAATATAATTTTGAAAGAAAATGACATTCAATAAATCAACCAATTAACCTTGACCATGGTAGACATTGGCAATTCCAAGCAACAATACATATCAATTTCAAAACTAAAGAGTCCCAACTAATTTCGCTAGACGCAACATTACAAGAAGACTACAATAGCTTTTAAATTGTTTTCAAATCTTTATAGACATCGAACCTAGGGAGGAGAATTCGATAACACAGTTTGCTAACACATATCGGTTTTCTAACATACAACTCGCTAACACATTGTTCCGTTAACACACACAGTTTACTAACACACTGTTCTGTTAACACGCAGTTCGCTAACACATTGTTTTGTTGATGTAGCATCCCTCCAGTTTCAACACTTGGTTATAGTTTGTCCTTGTTCAGTTGATAGTTGCTTATGATACTTTGCTGGTTGTTTTCAGTTATGAATCCGATAGTATGTTGTTTTTATACTTTGTGGATGATACACTAGACATCGAGATCATTTGATTATGTTTGTGTGATGTTATTATGGTAGACATGTGTGTGACATGGTTTATGTTGCTTTTGAGTTATTATGAAGTTATCATGATGTATTGTTGTTTTTGATATATGATGCTTGTCAGTTTTGGTGAAGAAGACAGTGTAGCACTACTCACTTGTGAGAACCCTGCTATGTTGCAATTCTTCTTCACAGTGTGTTTTCTGATATATGATGATATGTTTAACAAGTGATGTTTTATACAGTTACAGGTACCGGGTATCGGCTCCACCTGCTTGTCGGGTCTAAGTGTACCCTAATCCAATGAAATTATGTTGATTCGGAGATAGTGTCAGGTCCTTGTTTAGCCATCGTTCTTTATTGAATGAGTATCCATTTGTCGCCCATTGTCATTTGTTGTTTTGTCTTGTCATGTCGATTTTGTTTGTGTTATTTTATTTGGAAATTAATTACTGTTTAATTTAGTTAAATGGCTTATTTGTTATATATTTGATTAAATGTAAAAAATTTTATATATTAGATTAAATGTTTATGAGTAAGGTTTGATTTATTAAAATAAATTAAACAAGTTATTTATTTAAAAGAGAATGTTAATTTTGTGGAAAGACAATTATTTAAATATAAAATTGTTGAATTAATTATGCAAATAGGATTTATGTGAAAAGAAGATAATTTAAAAGAGTTTAGTTTTAATAAGTTAAAATATCTGAAAACATGAGTTGAAGGATAATATCTTAGATATTTAATGAATATAACTAATTGAGCAATTTTTGGGCGTTACTTCTAAAACCTAATAATTAACATTCTAGATTTACAATGTATCATTTATTTAATGTAAGTTAGCCATTTTAGGAGTTTCCTAAAAAATTTAACAAAAAATCGTTTACACGCATCCCACTCCTCTCCCTTGATGCCATTGTATATAACACCTATTGGTGTAACTAGGATATATATATATATATATATATATATTCATATATATATCCTATCAATAATAACCTTTATATAATTGCAAGGTTGAGACACAATTTGCCAACAGTTGTGTCTATTATGATTCTCTTTTTTTCCTAAGATGTTTGTGGTGAGATCACAGCTAGCTTTGAAGCATCAAAGACCTGTGTCATCTTCGCATCTTGGTGGAGCTCCCTCTTTCATGTCAAGGTATGTCGGATCAAAGGAATACTTCCTCTATGTTTTTGGTATATTCTCTTCAACCTCTTTCTACTTTAGCTCACATAGCATTGACACATATGCTCACTAAAGTGGGGGAAAATGTAATCGTGTAAATTTACACCTCGTACAAATTTCCATTAATTTACCCTTATTTTAGCCAAGTACAAGTTTTTTCCACATGTCCTCGTCATTTTGTGTTGGTGAGGAAATTTTTTTTGGGAATTCCCACACATTGTGCAGACGTCTATGCACTGTGCTTCCATCTTGATATGATTCCCAAGTCAGGGAACGTTAGAGGCATTATGATTCTTTGTAAACTATGAATGTAACATCCCTCTTCGAATATTGACCAATAGGAATGACCTTTTTGCCTCTAAATTTACCTTTTTAACCTAATTCTTGGACTCTATCAAGCTATATCTTCATTCTATCAACTCTCTTGAACATTCTATCATTCCTTCTTGCTTAAAGATCACTCTCTCTTCTATCAACTCCATACTTCACTACTATGTCACTCTTGTTGCTCCAGCAGCATTGTTTTTGTAGGTTGTCAGAGCTCTACTCCATCATCTGTGGTGATCTTGTTCTTACCTTCCTCTCTCAACTTCATGAGATCGTAGAAAGGAAGGTGATATTGGTTTATTGCTTATTTTCATTATCCTACTTATAGAGTAGCATCTAGATTTTCCTTTCTCTCTAAAATCTTGTGTCTATTCTCTCTATTTCTTTATCGCTTTTCTACACCTTTTGGTCTATCAACTGTCTGTGGAGGTGGGAACACAAAAATGGGGTTTTGCTAAGGTAAACCTCAAAACACAACCACAACATTTTTTTGTTACTATGTGTGTAGGTGTTGTTGGTATGTGGCAACTGATCATGCTATACTATACACCCCGGCCCCCTGTCCGAAAAAGGGAAAAATCGATGAAAAAGGAAAAATCCGATTTTGTAGAACCCTAAAATCTGGAAGCTTCTAAGCTTGTTAAAAGGGGTTCGGATGGGTATTACTGTATGATGAAAAACGCGATTATTCGCAAGATTGTAATAGGTTTTACACTAGATAATAAAAGTATTGGATGGCTGCAGTTTGGTGGATGTAGCCCAAATTGGGTGATCCACGTTAAATTCTTTGTGTTATGATTTATTCTGTGTATGTTTTAGTTTCTCTGTTTATTATATAAAATCTACATTTAATTGTTAGATCTGCCATCTCTAACCCTAACAGGTGCAATCCGATTGTGAGGAGCTAGTTGGACAACTGGACCTTCAGCAAGTTGGCATTCTTCTTCTTTCTTCATCATTTCATGACTAGAATAGTTTACATTTATAAGTTAAAGAATTCTTCTTGTTGTATTTTTCATTTCCATATATTTCTATTAAACTGTAAAACCAAAACTTTTGGGCTGCCAGTAAACTCTGTGTGTTTCAATTTGCAACTTGACCCTTTATCCATTCAGGACGCCATCATGTCTCTAAGACTCCAACATGATGTGTTGAACTCTGAACCATGGGCTTCCATCCTCTGGAAGAGAGCCATTCAATCTGCAATTTGAGACCTTTGTGGTCCACTCACCCACTTTTGGTAAACCTCTATCATAAAGTATAAGGAAAACAAAGTCCATTTTTCTCTTCCATTTTTAGCTTTTTCTTTCCATCTAAAATAGAGGTAGTCTCGAGGTGGTTTAGGGAAGTTCACTCCCTTTAGACTCTTTGGTGTCTTAGAGACTTGGGAGTAGTGAATCCCCCTTCTCTACACAATGAAAAGTATATGTACATGTAAATGAATTGTGGGGTGATATGGATAATGTTCTTAATGATGTCACCATTGAAAATGCAAATTATGAAGATGGAAACAATATGTAAAACTTAAATGTCACATGCAATGCATAATACAATTTGTAACCAAATTTAGAAATAATGAAACATAATATCTACAAGAAATGAATGTTGATATCATTTGAGATAGCTAAAAATTGACACTTTGTTGACAATAAAGAACATCATAATGTTTGCAGAATGTTAAACAAAGAACAACAAGCTATAGTGAAAGATATACTAATGAAGAAATATAAAAAAAAAGTTGAGTGATTGTGTTTATTATTAATAAGGAGTGATGGAATAGGAAAAAATTCATTGTAAAATAAATACGGCAAGGCCTACTTCGTATATACAATTAAATTGATTGATAGTGAGACAAAAAAGGTAAGGGGATTATTACTTGCATACAAAAGAAAAGAAAATAAACTCACAACATAGGAGACACAACCTTGCATTCTACAATGCTTATATCATTTAATCTAGTTCTATTCCATTGAGCTTAGATAGATTGAACACATTGATAAAATTATCAATAGTTGCATGTTGTGCTAATAGATGAAATCTTACTATTTGGAACAAGTCTACTATGGTGCATAGATAAAAGATTGTGTGAAATATTGCATACACCTACTAAATTTTTTGATGGCTTAGATATTATTTTTTGTGGTGGCTTAGATACCAAGAAAAACTTATACATGACTGTCCATTTTTAAAGTTGTAAGAGCATATATTAATCTAGTGCCATATAATTTTTCGGGAAGAAAACATCAAATGATACAATTTACAAATAAATATGAGGCAAAATAAGAAATTTATATTGCTATTCTTAACAAAATATGTACAAGTTCTCAAATAGACAATTTGACATAGCATATTTGAATAACAAATTCTTACAGTCTCCATTTTTAGACCCAACGTTTTCATTTATTTTTACAAGATAAAATATTTCAGTACATAGAATGAAAAGATGTTATCTACTCTACTTGGAAAACTAATCACAATCAATGCACATGATAAACATGACAATTTTGTTGATGTAACAAAATTGTACAAACACATTGCAAACCTATCCAATCAAATAATAACAAAAATAGACATATTGGTCAAGATCTATGGTGGAAAATATGACACACAAGATGGTCTTTTCAAAGGATTAGATGGTAAATTAAAATCCTATACAAAAAATAATGACATAGACATTATTTGGATTGAGTTCAATGACCATTCTGTTGGAAAATATCAAAGAAAAAAATTAAGCTATTTGAACCAAACATATATTGATAATGGTTGGGTGGCAATTCTCCAATTTGAAAAGCTCATAAAACAATGAGAGGTAAACAAAGGAATACTATTAGAAAATAATTTACATTGTAATAAATATGTGCTTGAATGATACATATATTACAAGGGCTTACAATGCAAGGCCTTCATTTTATCCTTTAGGTGTCCAACAACATGGGTTAACATACACAACTCTCTCTTGCACGCCAACCATTGAAACATTATTTTTGTTAAAACCTCTAATAGTGAAAAAATAGGGTAAAAAAAATAATTATAGAGGAAATGGAATGAATTCAAATAATTTCTAATAGAAATTTTGAAAATGATATATGAAAACCACAGATCATGCATTACCATATCCACCCTAAAAACTAGTCATTTCCAACTGCATAAACAATAAATTTTACATAAAAAATACTTAATTTCATTGTACATTATTTATCTATAGGAAACTCATTTGAAAATGGAGTTAAGAAATGATACATTTTCAAATTAAAATTGCTTTCCAACATACCATATTCATGGCATAATGACTTGCATCAAAAAACATAGACAAGTCTCAAATGTAATTCCATTAACAATTGAAAATGTGGAAGCAATATTGGTCTCATTCATATTTAAGGGACAAAATTTTACTTTTTTAATATTTATACAAGACTAGTAGAAATCATTACAAATATTGTAATAGTTATTGGTGAAGTGATGACAATTACTTCTAATAAAAGCTTTGTTTATATTACATGTGACTTTAATATTGATATTTCTAGAAACTCAAAATAGATACAAATGTTTAGAGAGCACATGCAAATACACAACTTGTGGTTAATAGATGAAAAAATATAATATTTGTCAAAGAGCATCATTGATCATATGTGGATAAACAACAATGAACATACATTTAAAATTCAAAGATCAGAATCTGGAGTGATAAAGACATTCTTCTGATTCATATTGATAACATTGTCTAGCCATGTCCATGCACTTTGGAAGAGATAAGGATGTGTAAGATATTATCATGAAATAATGTAAAGTTGTTTAGTAATGTCATTAGTGAATGAAATGTTACTACTGCAATTCATTATTTAGGCTATTTTTGTAACTAAAGTTTGTAGGATAAAAAAATACAAATATTTTATTTTGTAGATCAATTAACAACATGAATATTAGTCAAGACATGTCATTTGGTTCAGTGTCTACAAAAGCAAAGCATAAAAGAAAAATGGAGTAATTTATCTAGATAATAGAAACAAGACAGTTTCACTAAGTAACAAGATTGTTTTATTTTGTCAAAATGGATCTTCTTGTTTTGTAGAAGCCTTCGAGAAATTCCAAGTAAGGTGCAAGATCTTTTTAATTCATAGCAACACATAACACAATAATAAGACATACTAGTTGTGCTGAATAAAATTTCAAACTTGCATCGTGTTTTGGCCAATGCTATGGATTGTAATTTTCTATTTGTTTAGTATATCTAAGTGGAAAATATGGAAGAAAAAAACACATTTTATAATACATTGAATAAAAAAATAGTGAAACAAAATAAAACAATTTATTTTTGCATATAAATTTGAATCTTCTTATTTGCAACTCCCTTAAAGACATGTAAATCAGTGATGAAGATGTTACAACATTGGAAGAATGAATAAAAAATGGTAAAACATATCAACTATGCCAAGTAAATTAAAATTTACAACATATTTTAATTAATTATGTGATTTGCAATTGTATTTTCTTTGTTGTAGATGACTCGAAAGCGATGAAGAAAAAAGATGTCCTTTGACAAAGTCAATACAAAAAGCAATCAAACAAAACAAAGGTATTGAATTGAAATAGTTGTTCAACATGATTAAATGTCATGTTCATTTTTACTTATATATATACTAATATTTCTATTGCATCATGACACAATTTTTTGGTCTTTGCTAGTTACCCAACTAAACATAATTTATTTTTGTTATTCAATCAAACTTTGTGTCAATGAATTATATTTGTGTAAGTTGACAATGTAACTATACATAGACGATGACATTGATAACAAGAATGGTTTAACATATTTGTGTGTTTTGACAATATTATCATTTACATATAGATATAGAGAATGGAATCATAAAACACATTATTTTGCAGGTCCCTTAAAAAATATAGAAATCAATTATCAAGATATTATTGTGTCAGAATAATGCATAATAAAGTGATAGAACATGTCAACTATGTTAAGTAAATTAAAACATACATGTTTTGATTTAATATATAGTTTATAATTTTCTTTTTAGTCATTATAGGCCAGTACAAAGCATGGAATAAAAAAGCATATCATTTGAGAAAATGAATATAGAAAGCATTCAAGCAAAAGGAAGGTATTGATTTGAAATACTTTCGCTATACTATTAAATTGGTTTTGTTGCCTTCTCTATTTATTAAAATATTGCATATATGTGCTACGTTGTGCACATGGATATACATAAAGACTTTGAAAAACTAATGTCATGCTCATGTTTATTGATCTATGTACAAAAGTGTCTATTATATCATGAAACAATTTGTAGTCTATGCTAGCTATCCACTTCAATGTAGCTATTTAAACTCATGGTGCAGTATTAAAACACCATTTAAGCTAGTTGGGTATTTATATTTGTGAGTAGAGTTGTAGTTTATTTTTGTGATTGAGTCAAACATTATGTATATAACTTGTATTTGTGTAACTGTAATATCGCAGAATTGCACCTAGAGGCAATTCCATATTTCCACATTCCTGCCTAGCATTTATGACACTCCAAAACATTAATGGAAAAACCCCCTTAGTGAGAATGTCACAATTTTGACTTCATGAGGACAAGTGGCTGAGCAGTAGAAGCTTGACAAAAGCATTTTTTGAGAATATAGGCTTTGGATAATTGCACAACGCGCAGACATCTGCACGTTGTGCTAGTGTCCTTTCCATTTCTCGAATCTAAATTTTGGAATCTAGAAAGCTAACCCCTCCAACATGTCTCCTGGTGGTTACATTTCAAAAGTAACGGCTCTTTTCCACGCTTGCAAGCATAAGAACCTCCTTTTTCCTCTCATATGGAGGTTGGAATATTGGAAAACATTACTCTAGCTCTTATTTTGCTTTAGCCACAACTTTGGGACTTCTCCTTTGATAGCAGTGCATTCATAGGAGAAGCCATGCCGGATTGAGGTTCCCCCATGAGTAGAAACAACTCTCAAGCAAGCACTCAACGATTCATCTATGTGCTCCAGAGAGGGCCTTGGCCCATGGGTAATTCTCTCTCTCTCTCTCTCTTTCTCACTTTCTTCCCACAAGCATTTATTTACTTTATCATGGTGTGGGTTCTACTCCTCAAGCAGGTCTTGCTTTCACCACATGCTTATCGTGGTGCGGGTTCTACTCCTTGAGCGAGTATTGATTTCACCACACGCCTTGCTTTCCTTTCCATCTTGGCTGTCCGTGGAGGTGGAAACACCAAAACGGGGTCTGACTGAGGCAAACCCCTATACATCCACCCAACAACTTTCTCCTTGATCTCTTGTGTGTAGGTTACGAAAAAGGAACTCGGAGTGAAGATTCAAGCTTTCAAGAAAGGAGTAAGCTCTCCCCAAGTATTGTGGTATTTCCTTCAACATTTGGCTTTTTGGTTAAGTTAACAATTCTGTTTATATCGCTCCTAAATCTGAGAGTAGAATTACTTTCTGTCTGTTGAGTTTTTGAGTTCTCTATCACTCAGGACGCTAGCATGCCACGTTGGCATCCTAGTTCTACGCTTACGTCTTCTAGCCGAGAGTTCTCTCTTCTGGGACAAAATACTTATGATTCAATTCTCTCAAGATCTTTGACCCTTTCTTCGAGAACATAATTATATCTTTGGTACTTTATAATTTTGTTGTCTTGAGGTGTATAAGGGCAGTTCATTCCTTGGTGATCTCTCAAGAATGGAGAGACCCGTGTGTAGCGAATCCCCCTTATATCACATTTGGGTGAACCCGACGTGAACGTCGGAAGTTTATTCGCGATGTTGCTCGTTTGTCATAAAGACTTTTCTGAGGAATATTTTTATATGCTGGAGGATTCCCTAGATGATTTCTTAGAGGCATTCCCCCTATCTATAAATCTCCCGAACAAGTCTCTTCTCAAAAGGTTGAGGGATCCATAAATGTGGTGGTAGTCTCAATGGCTCCCCCGAGCCCTAGGAAACCCGTCATCTATGTAACCCTAGTTGACCCTGTCATCTGCAAAATTCTAGGCCATAGTAATTCACTGGACGTGTATTCAAGGTTCATGAAAGCTACGGATTCCACATCTTATAACGCCGTTGGGCACACATATCCTACAAGGAGTCACAGACAAAACTTGTATCAACAACCTTCTATTCCAACTTCACAACCTACTTCTTTACCACCTTCCCAACTGAGCCTTCCTGCAGCACCTAAACTTGCGATCAAAGCACCAAGCGATTATGATCTTGTCGAGCAACTTCGCGTTACTTCGGCTAAGATCTCGCTTTGGGACTTGCTTCAAACCACCCTAGTTTATTAGGAGATGCTTCAGGAGGCCCTGTAAAAGATCTCTTGCCTGCCTCCGCTAGGCCTACAGATGTTAATGTGTTGTTGGCTCATATTCGTACAGATTTGTTGAATATTACATTCCACCCACAAGAACTCCCACCTCTGGACATGTAGAAACAAGAAAAGCCTTTAATAATCATAGTTAACGTTAATAACATCGATATCAGGCATACCCTTGTTGATACCAAATCGAAACTCAATGTTTGCGGTATGGACCTACTACCTAAAATCAAAGTTGATTCGTCTTCCTTGGCAGCCTCCTCATTGTACATTCATGGATTTGATAATGTTGGCCGTCAAGCTCTAGGTACGATAATACTACCTTTGTAGCTAGGCCCCGTTACCTTGCCCATATTGGTTTATGTGATGCCTGGACCTTTACCTTGCAATCTCCTTTTAGGGAGACCTTGGATCCATGCTATGGGTGCAGTAACCTCTACTTTACATCGTTCTTTGAAATTTATTGCAAACAACCGGGTAGTCACTATCAAAGCGGATCTAGAAGGCGTTCGCCTCTGTGAACTGGCTACTTCCAGTCACGTTTCAACCATGTCTACCCTCAAAAATTGCATTCCTTCCTTAATTGTTGATGCTATGGCATGTTCTTCATCAATACCCTATGTGGAAATCGTTCCCAGGGCGAGTGTTGAAACTAAAGAAACACCTAAAGCGGAGGATCTCAATTCTCTCGTACCATCTTCTCAAATAAATAATTTCCTTGAGATGATTGCGGTTCCTTGAAATTTTTTGAATTCTTTATTGCAAAGTAAAAGGTCGACCCCTCTTACATAGAATTTTTGTGTGCCCCTAGTACAAAGGTGGATAATATTCCCGTGGAGGAGAAGAAGTGCGACCCTGTTCAAGAAATCACTCCTTCCCACACCGAGGAGAACAATCCACCTCTTACAAAAGAAATTAGCATTTGTGAATCCGAAAAAGGAGGAAAAAGTACCCCTGTAGAGACGTTTGATGTTCATTGGTGGAATGAAGCACTCTATGTGGATCCGCCACCCCTTGAAGTTTTACAAAAGCTATGGATTCAAATATGAGCTCACTTCTCGATATGGCTATGGGCAGAAGGGCCTGGGATGTATTTTTTGGAATATTGTGCCTCAATCTCACAGGCTGAAACCTCTGAAAGAGAAAAGTCAGTGTGACATACTTTTTGTCTGGTTGACTAGTAGTTGTGCAACCTTGTGAAATGTTAAGGTCATCGAGACCTTGTTGATGTCTTGCCGACTGGAGCTATCATTGTGACTCGTTGTGTTCAGTGTAACCCTCTATCGAGTGGGTTGGTCTGGCTGACACGCCATTCTTATCAGATGTCAGGGAGACTCTGGGCGACAAGCGGTGTCGGGGAGATTCATAGCGACTGGAGTCATCGGAGTAACTCATATGCTTCGGTATGAAGTCTTATCGATATGGCAAGTCTTGCCGACAGTGATGCACTCAGAGTCATCGGAGTAACACATAAGGGTTCGGTAAGAACTCTTGGTGATGGGTGTTTGTCTCATCGATGTTGTGGGATGTTGTCGGTATGACTCCTGGCAAAGGATGATCTCGATGTGACTTGAAGACTTCAGTATTACCTCTCAGCAATAGCGGTAAGTCTTGCCTACGGTTGTTTGTTTCGGTATGACTGGAAGGCTCGGTGTGATCTATTGGTGAGTAGCGATAGTCTTGCCGATGAGAATGCTGAGGTCGATGTGACTTGTGAACTTTGGTATGATCTCTTGGTGAATGGCAATAGTCTTGCCGATGAGAATGTTGAGGTCGATGCGACTTGTGAACTCGGTATAATGTCTTGCCGATGGTCAGGACTCTTGGCGATAACTTCTATTAGGTCTTGTGGCATTGGGGAGACACGGTTAGTGTCTCACCGACATGCGAATACATTTTGAACGCCTTTGACCGATTGACTATCCTATGTGGTTTGTCCTCGACCAATCAGGGAGTAGAATGGGAACTGCTAGTAGTTGGATTGTTGCGGCCATTACTAAGAGGAAGATCGACAGACCATGGGCGTCATGGATATACTCAGAGGTTGAAGATTGTGTTCAGTTCGATGAACAGTTGGACGAATGATTGGATGAATAGCTCGATGAGTGATCAGTGAATTCGATTATGAGAGCATTGAATCTTGAATGTTTTGTACAAGGTTGATCAAGGATTATCCTGTTGTAAATTGACATCAGAAAGATAAGTATGATCTATGTATGTAATTCCATTACTAATACAAAGGGGCTTTTCTTGGTGTGGTGGGTTTTTCCCCCGTAAGGGTTTTCCCACATAAATCTGGTGTTCATCTGTATATGATTATTTCTCTGTTTCTGTTATTGCTTTTAAGTGTATCTTAATTGGACTGTAATTGAAAATTTAAAAGTATCTCTGCATTCTTCCCTGAGGTTTTGATGTTAGGAGAGTTGTTTCCGCACCTTAGCTTTCCTTACAAGTGGTATCAGAGCCTGGCTAGTTGTGTTATCCTTGTGGGTACATTGGGTGTTTTGAGTCAATTCTATTCAGTGGGAGTCTTGAGAAGTTTGGTAATTCGAATTACAGGTTAAGATGGCAAGCACATCAGGAAAGATTGAAATTGAGAAATTCAATGGCAACAATTTTGAGTTGTGGAAACTTAAAATGGAAGATCTGTTGGTTGATTGTGATCTTTGGATTGTTGTGTCTGGAACAAAGCCTACATGCATGAAGCAAGAGGATTGGGACCTTGCAGATAGAAAATCAAAGGGGATGATAATGCTCTGTTTAGCAGACTCTGTTCTTCTGAATGTTCATGAAGAAAAGACTGCATCTTCCTTGTGGAAAAGACTGGCAGCTATTTATCAAGGCAAGTCCTTGGTGAATAAATTGTTCTTGAGGAAGAAGTTGTACTCTTTGAGAATGTGGGAAGGAGGGTCTGTTGCTGATAATTTGAATGCATTCAACATGCTGATTGCACAGTTAACATCTGTGGGTGTGAAGATTGATGAAGAAGATCGTTGTATGCTGTTATTATGCCCTTTGCCAAATTCTTGGGATCACCTAGTGATGGCTATTAGGAGTACGACATCCAATTTTAAGATGGAAGATGTTGTTGCTTCTTTTTTATCATAAGAGATGAGAAGGAAATCTTCTGAGATGGAAAAGGAGGCTCTTGTTGTTAGAGGCAGATTGAAAGAAAAAGGCAAGAAGAAGGACAAGAAGTCCAAATCCAAATTAGAGGGGAGATCAAAGTCTCCTGGCAAGAAGTCCAAGGTGAAGTTTTGGAATTGTGGGCAACCTAGTCATGTCCGAAAGGATTGTAAAGAGGAGAAAAATAAGAAGAAAAAGTATTCTTTCGACAATGATTCTTCTCAGAGTGATGCAGACGCCTTTATTGCAGCCTTGGCTACATAGGCATTAGATGATGTTTGGTTGATAGATTCTGGAGCATCTTTCCACATGACATCTCATAGAGAATGGTTCATGAAGTATGAAAACTATGATGGCAGAAAGGTGTATTTGGCAAGTGATTCATCTTTGGAATTTGTTGGTCGTGGGAGAGTCAGAACACAATTCCCTGATGGAAGAGTGAAGGGAATCAATGATGTAATGCATATACCAAGTTTGGCTTGAAACTTACTTTTTGTTAGTATGCTGAATGATATTGGAGTGCAAGTCATGTTCTCTGGAAATGGCTGCAAGATGACTAGAATCTCTATGGTGCTAGCAAGAGGTGCTCGTGTTGGTACCTTGTATAAGCTTGATGCACATGTTGTGCAAAGCAATAGTGTCTCTGCCAAGTCACATAAAGCTACTCATGGAGGAAAAGAGGAAAAAATTCCTGATAGTGTAAACTCTATGGAAGTTAAACTTCTAGCAGAAAAGACTATGCTCTGGCATCATAGGCTAGGCCACATTGGAGAGAAAGGTTTAAAAACCTTGAAGAATAAAACCTGGTTGAGGGGCTTGAAGATTGTAACCGAATTTGAGTTTTGTGAACATTGTATATATATGGTAAACAACACCGCGGTTTCATATATTTTAATACTCCAAATTCTCACAAATCTTCCGG
>VDFB02118795.1:99948-116130 GCA_007258455.2 Sequoia sempervirens
TGGCTTGGAGGAGAAGTTATGGGCTAAGGTTGTTGCTATCGCATGTTACTTGATAAATCATTCTCCAAATTCTAATCTTGTTGAGAAACACCTTTGGAAGCATGGTCTGGTAAGAAGCCCTCTCTTGAGACACATTCGAGTCTTTGGCTGTGAGGCATATACACATGTGCCATATGAGAAAAAATATAAATTGGAGAACAAGGTTTTCAAATGTATTTTTATTGGCTATAGTGATGGCATAAAAGGATACAAGCTTTGGAATCCTGATATGGAGAAGGTTCTATACAACAGAAGTGTTATCTTTCATGAGCTGAAGCCTTCTACCTTGGATCTGCAGTCAGAGACAAAATTAGAAAACAAAAAGGATGTAGTTGAAATTCCTCTGACACCAGATAAAGAGGAATTAAAAATTTAAAATGTACCTGTAACTGAGGAGAGCTCAAGTAGTTATGAGAGTTCTGATGAAGAAGAACAACCTCAACCTCAACAAGTGAGGAGGTCAACTCGTAAAAGAAAGCAACATGATAGGTATGGGTTATCTTTGATAGATTCTACTTGTGCCTATGCTTTAATTTCTAGCATTGATGAGCCTAGGACTGTGAAAGAGGCATTTAGAATGTTTGATTCAAACTCTTGGTTGGAAGCCATGAATGAAGAAATGGCATCATTAGAAAAGAATGATACTTGGAGTTTGGTGCCCTTGCCTAAAGGCAGAAAATTTGTTGGCTGCAAATGGGTATTTAAAAAGAAAATAGGTCTAGATAGCAGTGTGGAAAAATACAAGGCAAGGTTGGTTGTGAAGGGTTATTCCTAGGTAGAGGGAATTGATTATGGAGAAATTTTTTCTCCTGTAGCTAAGCTGACATCTATCAGATTTCTTTTGTCACTTGCAGCAGCATATGACTTAGAGATTGAACAGATGGATGTGAAGACAACATTTCTTCATGGTGTTCTTGAAGAAGAGATTTATATGTCCCAGCCTGAGCACTTTGTGGAAAAAGGTAAAGAAAAACTGGTTTGCAAGTTGAATAAATCTATGTATGGATTAAAGCAATCTCCTAGAATGTGGTACCAAAAGTTTGACACTTTTGTTTTGTCATTGGGATTTGTAAGAGGAAAATTTGATCATTGTGTGTATTACAAAGTTGAAAGTGATCGAGTTCTTATTATTGTTCTCTATGTTGATGATATGTTGTTCATAGGAAATAGTAAGTTAATGATTTCTGATATTAAGTCTCAGTTGTCTGCAAAGTTTGAAATGAAAGATCTTGGTACAGCAAGGTATATTCTGGGAATGGAAATAACCAGGGATAGGAATAGTAGAAAACTTTGGCTCAGTCAGAGTAAGTATATCAAGACTATTCTAGAGAGATTTTGCATGAATGATTGCAAGAAGCTAGTTGTTCCAGTTTTGTAGGGAATGAAGCTATCTATTGAAGACTGTCCAAAATCTCCTAATGAGATGGAAGACATGACCAATGTAACGGCGCGAAAGTGTGGTTGGAAGCTCATGCATGTAATGGTCCGGCATAAGGCTTCCATACTGCCCGCCAGTTGGGAGTACTTAGTCGGTTTATGGCTAATCCTAGAAAGACACATTGGGATGCTGTTAAAAGAGTATTCAGATATTTGAAGGGCACTTCAGAATATGCATTGTGTTACCATGGAAACTTGGTTGAATCATAGAGGACTCTTAGCATTCGAGGCTATGTAGATTTTGATTGGCCAGGGGACATTGACAACAGAAGATCCACCAGTGGATATATTTTCATGTTCAATGGTGGTGCAGTTAGTTGGATGAGTAAGCGGCAAGCTATAGTCGCTTTGTCCACTACGAAGGCATAATACATGGCAGCAATACACGCCTGTAAAGAAGCAATCTGGTTAAAACATTTGTGTTCTAACATTGGTTTTGATGCAGGGAAAATAACAATTTATTGTGATAGTCAGAGTGCTATTTGTTGGGAAAAGAATCCTATTTTCCATGCCAGGATGAAACATATAGATGTATAGTATCATTTTGTACGAGTTATGGTGGAGGATGGAAAGTTCTCTATAGAAAAAGTGGATACTCTGGAGAATGTTGCAGATGCATTGACGAAGCCAGTAAGCATAGACAAGTTCAGGTGGTGTGCCAATTTGATGGGCCTCAGTGACCATGAATTTTAGTAGTTTTGTTGTGCTCTGGAGGTTCCTGTGTGATCTTCGTCAAGTGGGAGATTGTTGGAATATTGTGCCTCAATCTCACAGGCTGAAACCTCTGAAAGAGAAAATTTGGTGTGACATACTTTCTGTCTGGCCGACTAGCAGTTGTGCAACCTTATGAAATGTTAAGGTCACCGAGACCTTGTTGATGTCTTGCCAATTGGAGCTATCATTGTGACTTGTGTTTGGTGTAACCCTCTGTCGAGTGGGTTGGTCTGGCCGAAAGGCCATTCTTATCGGATGTCGGGGAGACTCTAGGAGACAAGCAGTGTCGGGGAGATTCATAGCAACTGGAGTCATCGGAGTAACTCATATGCTTCGGTCTGAAGTCTTATCGATATGGAAAGTCTCACCGATAGTGATGCACTTGGAGTCATCGGAGTAACACATAAGGGTTTGGTAAGAACTCTTGGCAATGGGTGTTTGTCTCACTGATGTTGTGGGATGTTGTTGGTATGACTCTTGGCGAAGGATGATCTCGATGTGACTTGAAGACTTCGGTATCACCTCTCAGCAATAGCGGTAAGTCTTGCCTACGGTTATTTGTTTTGGTATGACTGGAAGGCTCAGTGTGATCTCTTAGCAAGTAGCGATAGTCTCGCCGATGAGAATGTTGAGGTCGATGTGACTTCTGAACTTTGGTATGATCTCTTGGCGAATGGCAATAGTCTCGCCGATGAGAATGCTAAGGTCGATGCGGCTTGTGAACTCAGTATAATGTCTTGCCGATGGTCAGGACTCTTGGCAATAACTTCTATCGGGTCTTGTGGCATCGGGGAGACACGGTTAGTGTCTCACAGACATGCGAATATATTTTGAATGCCTTTGACCGATTGACTATCCTACGTGGTTTGTCCTCGACCAATCAAGGAGCAGAATGGGAACTCCTAGTAGTTGGACTGTTGCGGCCATTACTGAGAGGAAGATCGACAGACCATGGGCATCATGGATATACTCAGAGGTTGAAGATTGTGTTCGTTTCGATGAACAATTGGATGAATGATTGGATGAATAGCTTGGTGAGTGATTAGTGAATTCAATTATGAGAGCATTGAATCTTGAATGTTCTTTACAAGGTTGATCAAGGATTATGCTATTGTAAATTGACATCAGAAAGATAAGTCTGATCTTTGTATGTAATTCCATTACTGTAATACAAAGGGGCTTTTCTTGGTGTGGTGGGTTTTTCTCCCGTAAGGGTTTTCCCATGTAAATCTAGTGTTCATTTGTAGATGATTATTTCTTTGTTTCTGTTATTTCTTTAAAGTGTGTCTTAATTGGACTGTAATTGAAAATTTAAAAGTATCTCTGCATTCTTCCCTAAGGTTTTGACGTTAGGAGAGTTGTTTTTGCACCTTATCTTTCCTTACAATATTGAGTAGAGAACTCAAGTCCCCATTAATCTTAAGCCACGACGTGTAACTTGGGGCTAGGTTGTTCTATTTTACAATATAAGCTAAAGCCTTGGTGGAGTGTTAACATGATTTCGGTTGAACCATTGAACCTCGTCCACCCTGAGTTAATAGAGGGAAAGGAGCAAGTCAAGAATATTCCTTTGGATATCTTCTCTTCTGAAAAAGCATTAGAGGAATTTCTAGGCGCATACTCCTCATTCCCCCCTTATCATCAAAAAAGGCATTTCTCGTATCAATTGCATAGCCAAGCGTATTTCAGGGAATCTGTCCTAAATGTTGATGAGGAGGATCCTCTATCTAACACCAGTGATGGAATTCCAACACCTGAGCATGAAGACCGAAGTTCCCTCATAAAAGGGGATACTGTCCAGGTCTCTATGGACCCTGTATCCCCTAAAAAGGTGATCAAAATTGGAAAATATCTTTCTTTGGAAGAAGCAAACGAACACTCCAGTATTTTGCATTCCCATCCTAACATATTCACTTGGAGATATGAGGATATGCTCGGTATTGATGAATCTATAGTGGTTCATAATATCGTCCTATGTCCCGATGCAAAGCTAGTTAAGCAAAAAATCTGAAAGATCAATCCTAGAGTGGCATTAATGGTTAAGACTGAGATAGAGAAACTATTAAAAGCAGGATTTATCCATCCCATTGATTATTCTCCTTGGATTTCAAACATAGTCGTTGTTAGTAAACCTGACGGTCGCATTCGCATATGCATCGATTTTCGAGACCTTAACAAGGCTTCCCTTAAAGATGATTTTTTATTACCCAATATAGACATGATTGTTGACTCAACTACAAGCCATGCATTGCTATCCTTCATGGATGGCTTCTCAGGTTATAATTAGATCCATATTAACCTAGATGATCAATACAAGACAACCTTTACTACCCCATGGGGTACTTTTTGTTATGTGGTCATTCCCTTTCGATTAAAGAATGTAGGAGCTACCTACCAACAGGCGATGACCCAATATTTCATGACTTCATTCACAAAATTCTAGAGGATTATGTCAATGACTTATTGGCCAAATTTGTAACCTGTCAAGATCATCCTAAGAACCTTTGTTTTATTTTTGAAAGGCTTTGACTCTACAAAATGATATTAAATCCCCTTAAGTGCGTCTTTGGCATTAACGCCGGCAAGCTTCTAGCGTTCATAGTCTCTCATCATGGGATCGAAGTCGACACTAAAAAGATCAACGCTATCATTAAAATTCCTTTGCCGAGGAATATTATCGAGTTGTAGAGTTTACAGGGAAATATTTAGGCAATTTGTAGATTCATATCTCAATTGGCTGATTGCACCCTTCCTTTCACTCGTTTGTTAAAAAAGGATGTTCGCTTCATGTAGGATGAGGGATGTTAGAAGGCCTTTGAGTCAATCAAAGCCTACTTAGCCAACCCTCCTGTATTGATGTCGGTTATGAAGGATAGACCCTTTCTGCTCTACCTAGTTGTGTCACCATATGCTTTAGCAACCCTTTTGGCTCAATGTGATGACTATGGGAGAGAAAGAGCAGTCTACTACATTAGCCGCATCCTGGTTGATTATGAAACCAATTATTATTCCATCGAAAGGTAGTTTATGGATCTTATCTTTGCTACACAAAAGTTGATGCATTACCTCCTCCATGTCGAAACACATGTCATAGTAAAAATAGATCTTTTAAGGCATTTATTCTCCAGCACTAACCTAGCAAGAAGGTTAGCGAAATGGGTTATGTTTCTTTCTGAGTTTGACATAAATTTTGTTACTCAGAAATCAATAAAGGGACAAGCGGTTGTGGATCAGTTGGAAGACACTCCCTCATCTTGCTCCTTTCCTAGCTTAGATCTGTTTCTTGATGAAAACATTTTCTTGATCAATGAGGATCTCGAATGGAAAATGTACTTCGATGGGTCGAGGTGTCAAACTAGTTCTAGAGCGGGAGTGGTCCTAATATCCCCCAAAGGAAAACTAGTCCCCTTGTCCTTTTGATAAAACTTTCCTCTTACTAATAACATCACCGAGTACGCAGCCATTATAGCCAGCTTACATGCCGCAATAGCACTAAAAATTAAACACCTTCGTATCCTGTTAGTGAATCAAATAATAGGAGTTTATCAAGCAGAGCAAAGTAAGTTGTCCCGATATCGGGACCTTGCCTTGTCCTTACTCAGACAACTTTCTTCCTTCATGATAGACAATGTCCCTAGGAGAGAAAATAGACATGTTGACGCCATGGAAAGTGTCACTTCCTTGCTACCTTTTGAAGAAGATACAAAGGAGTACCACTTTTTGGTCCAGGTCCTATGAACCCCTGTGGTTCTTGAAGAACCTGAAGTAGAATTCCCCATGTGTTCCCATGTGGACTCTAGAGAATGGTTTGCTAATATCTATAACTATTTAAAAATTGGGAACTTCCCTGATGATGCGACAAAAAAGACCACACTCGTGTGAAGAAGCTTGCAGTTCTCTACGTCATCTTATCAGACATCCTTTATAGAAAAGCCTACAATGGTTTGCTTCTTAGGTGTCTTACCAAAACTAAAATACCCCTTGTCCTTAAGGAAGCCCACATGGGCTATGGGGGCAGACATTTTGGTGGTAAATCCTTGACACAAAGATTGATACACATGGGATACTATTGTAAAAAAATGGAATGAGATTCCTTTGACTTTGTTAAGAAGTTCCCTCAATGCCAACAACACAACCAACTCATTCATGCACCCGCTCAAGAGTTACAAAACCAAACTTCCCCTTGGTCGTTCACTAAATGGGGGTTAGATATTGTTGAAAAGATATCACCTCCCTCTTCCAAAGGACATGCTTTCATCATTACCACCACAGATTACTTCACAAAGTGGGTTGAGGCTATTCTGCTTCGCTCCACGAATGTTGAAGTTATTTGTAGCTTCCTTATGAACAACATCATTTCTTGATTTGGATTTCTTGCTACACTTGTTTCTGACAATGGTACACCAGTCAAGAACAAGGAAGTGAAGCAATTTATTGAGAAGTTTCATATCCAGCACAAGTTCTCCACACCCTATTATCCTCAATCTAACGGTCAAGCAGAAGAATCAAATAAAACTCTTGAGCTTATTCTCTGAAAGATAGTTAATAAACACAGTAAAAACATGCACATTCCATTGACAAATGCTCTATGGGCCTATCGCATGAGTGTCCGCACAACTATAGGGACAATGCCCTATAACATCGTGTATGGTGCCTAAGCTATCATGCCTTTAGAATTGGAAATCTCATCTTTGTGAGTCTCCCTGAAAGGGCTAATTGATAATGAGACCTATCAAGTCAACCACCTACATTAGCTAGAGATGCTCGATGAGCGCCATTTACGAGCCCTCAAACATATTAAAGCTTATCATCGGTGGTTATCTAGACAATAGAATCAAAGTGTACTCCCTCAAACCTTTAAAATAGGAGATTTCGTTCTTTATGAGAATAAAAGAAATGTAACCGCCCAACCAGAGAGGGAAATTCAGTCCTAACTGGTTAGGCCCTTACATTGTGATTTATGTCTACGGCTCAAGTGCTTATGGATTATCATCTATGAATGGAAAACCTTTGAAGGAGATTTTCAATGCTATGCATCTTTGCCATTACTACGCGTAATGTCCTATGTGTCACCTATGTGGTGCTCTCTCTCTCTGCAAAAAAGAGTAGTAGTATTACATATGTTGACATTGTTCATTAACACATTATGATAATTTTTTGTTATGAGTGACCATGTGCATGTGTGTGTGTGGTCATCAGATCATTATTGTATTTAAATTAACATACATCCATGTGTGTTTAATTAAATCATATTAGCATCTGATATAAGCATACATTCACAAGAAAATATAACATCCATAGCATGAACATACGAGAAATAAAAAACATACACGTCCAGATAAACAATGTCGTGAAACCAAAATTGATGTATCCATATATGTATATATATATATATATATATATATGCACAATGTATGTATCCAATGTCATGTACATGTATCAGGCCATTACTACAAAAATGAGTGGCTACTGAATATATGTCTATACAAAAGGATCTACAAGTATGTATGAACATGTATGTATCTTGCTACCAAAAATGGTGTATACAAAATTGATGATGATAACGATCCTCGATCACTAAGGCGCATGGCTCCTAGACCCCTTTGGATCTAGTGGATGCTCTAGAAGTCGAGGGAGGGGTTGGTTAGTAGTTATCAAGTGTGAACAATGTGAGCATGATGCGGATAAAGCTGCTTGCATCCCTCTGATCTCCCCTTGCAAGGAAGATATCATCAGCTCTGTTTGTCGTAGCTAGTCCTATAATCGTTGAAACTCTATCAGACTCACTGTTGATGACTGCCCATCAAGGTCATTGAGATGGCTCTGAAGGGTGTCACATGCATGCTTAGAGACATCAACCCTCCTCACTGTTGTGTCTCACTCAGCGAGCATTGTCTATAGCTCCCCTGATAGCTGGTCACGTTGCCCTTGCACGCTTGACAACTCTATTGTCAGCTGGACAACCTGTGCACCCTGCTCCATATAGGTAGTCCATAGGTGTGCAACTAGCTTGAAGCTGGGGGCATGACACCTCGCATACACCAGTCAAAATTCCTCTAGGACTGACCTTTGAATCTGTATAGTGGGGGCCACCTTTGATATGCATTGAGCTATGAGCCCGGTCCATCCCTGTGTGTCCTTTGCAACCACAAAAAGGAAAGGATATTAGTATCACATGGAATATATATAGATAAGATACATATATCATCAGATCAAAAGTATAAAATATTTAACAAATCATGAATATCTGGATCCCCCGACTGCCATGTTGGATCAGGGTGAGGCTCAGTGCTCGGACCTATGTCGTTGGTCTCAGTAGCCACTCCTAGTGTTGAAAGTGATGCAACTGCAATAGAAGACAGTGGTGCTGAAGAGACTAGAGTCACCGGTGGGGGATCTGATCTCCTCCATCACCTCAGACTCACTAGTGGAACCTCCTCCTCCTGGGGTGCCTCCTCCTCCTCCTCCCCAGCCTGTTGTCGGCCTCTCCTCCTATCCTATGGTGGTGGGGCTGGTAAGTCCCCTTGTGGACTAGGGTCCCCTCCCGGAGCACTCTCACCGAACATAGGAGTTGGCCAGTGCCTCTCCCACCATTGCATAAAATCTACAACTATGCCTACATTATCCCCCACCACTAAAGGTGGTAGATCATGATCAGGCTCATCATCATCAGATGGGACTATGTCTATGATACTCAGGAGAGGGTGGTCCCTAACCCTCATCATGCTCCTATGGGCCCTGGTATAGGTGGGCACATCCAATGGTATGGTCTGCGGCTAGCCATGTTTTCGTATGACTCGACTCCAGTAGTAGGCCACAATAATATAGTCCCTACGCCCTACCAAAAAATAGTCTCTTTGCAGGTTCCTCAAATACCTGCCATCATCCACCCACCTGAAAAATTTATAGGGCATCCATCGAACCCTATCTACTATAAGGGTATCAAACTGTAGCCACAAAAATTGTAGGTCTCCGAACCTCCACTAGCCCATCATATCATACCAATGGGCCATGGGGACCCTATACGGTCAAAGCTACGGAAAACCGACTGGCCAAGTGCACATGATGTGGGCGAAGGCCCATACCTGCAAAAGTGTGCATGCTATTAGGCTACAGTACTCATAGTGTATGTACTTGGCGAACTCCTAGTAAAGGTGCGCTAGCATGTTTTGCCCCCAGGAAAAAAATGGTCCTATGCTCTATCATCTCTATGATAGTATGGACGAGGCCCCTGTGCAGATGTGAGCCTCGCCCATCAATCATGATCCAAAATACAATGGTCACAACCATAACGCGACAGATCAAGGGTGACGTGGTCCTTGCATGGTCATACCAATGCGTGTAGATGTGGCTCGTACCATCACCATCATCTGTCTTCCTCGTGCAGTAGTAGATGCCCTTCGTCGGCTCCCGTGTGGATCGTGTGTCATCCAAGGCCACCCGCCGTCCACAGATGGGTAGTCTGAGGATTTGATAGGTGTCCTTGAGAGTAATAGTCATCTCCCCAACTGGTAGCTAGAAATATGAAGTAGTGGCGTCCCACTGTTCCATAAGGGTCGTAAGCATGCGCTCATGGTACCTCATCTCTGGCATAGTGAAAAAATGCTAGAGACCGACACGCTCCAAGAGTGTAACCTTGTCCGATGATAAGTGATCCCTCTACTCTCGAACCAGCTAGAATTCTCACCCTCTAGGATGCTCCCGAATCTTCAGGTACTTCTACCAAAAGCAAGAAAATTTTGAATCAGAACGCTAACACTTATCATCCAAAAATTGCATAAAATCATTAAGACTCATGTGCGACGCGCAAACGTCTATGTGTCGCGCATACATCCCCCATCGCCATGGTCGCCTTAGAGCGTATTTGAGATGATAACGCGTATTTGAGATGAAAACACTCATCATGTATGACAACGTAGGATCAGGACGCAGGTGCATGAAAAAGATGTCTGCGCACCTCGCCGCTAGAAAAAATAAAAAAAAATGCATGAAAATTGCTAAAAATGAGAGTTTGCGACTTACCTGGTCCACCTCATGACCCTTGGCGACGTCCTAATGCAGCTACTCTAACCTTGTCTCCTCATACTCTCTCTTGCTAAACATTTTTTTGACTTTTCTCTCACAAAATTCAACAATTTGCTTGCAGTGAATAATGAAAATGACCCTTCTAGGGGCCCACCTAGGTATAAATAGGCCCCCAAGGGCCTATTTTCCCTAGGACTCGTGGCTCCCTGGTTTCTCCCGAGTTCACCCCACTAAGCTGAGGGAAAAATTAGGAGGGGGCATAAGGTCGTCTATTGATCATATTTTCTTCTAAACCGATGACTTTTTTCTTGATCAGTCCTCTCTTCGTGCTAGCTTTCTTTTGATTTTTCGAAGCTAACCTAAAATTTGAGTTTTGCAAGATGAAACATTCAACAAATTCATGATCACTTAGATGTTGCTTGTCGAGCTCAGATGTTGGGGGCATCTTCAGTCCTGGTTAGCTTGACTATGATATCTACTATGGTTTCTTTTTGTTGGCACGCAAATCCGTAAAATTCAAAAATTTGGGTGAAATTTTTATTTTCTACTTTAGTGAGGCTAATTTTTTCAAAATCAAGCCCACTAAAGTGGGGGAAAAATGTAATATCATAGAATTGCACCTAGAGGCAATTCCATATTTCCACATTCTTTCCTAGCATTTATGACACTCCAAAACATTAATGGCAAAACCCCCTTAGTCGGAATGTCCCAATTCTGACTTCAGGAGGACAAGTGGTCAAGCAGCAAAAGCCTGACAAAAGTGTTTTCCAAGAATATTTGCTTTGGATGACTGCATGGCGCGTAGACGTCTATACGATGTGCTAGCATCCTGTCCATTTCTCGAATCTAAATTGTGGAATCTAGAAAGCTAACCCCTACGACACATGTCCTGGCAGTTACATTCTAAAAGTAACGGGTCTTTTCTGCCCTTGCAAGCATAAGAACCTCCTTTTTCCTCTCATTTGGAGGTTGGAAGATTGGAAAACATTACTCTAGCTCTTATTTTTCTTTAGCCATAGCTTTGGGACTTCTCCTTTGATAGCAATGCATTCATAGGCAAAGCCATGTTGGATTGAGGTCCCCTAGCAGTAGTAGTAGCTCTCAAGCAAGCACTCAACGGTGCATCTGCGTGCTTCAGAGAGGGCCTTGGCCCATGGGTAATGCTCTCTCTCTTTCTCACTTTCTTTCCACAAGCATTTATTTACTTTATCGTGGTGCGGGTTCTACTCCTCGAGTGGGTCTTACTTTCACCACACTCTTATTGTGCTGCGAGTTCTACTCCTCAAGCGAGTATTTCTTTCACCACACACTTGGCTTTCCTTTCCAACTTGGTTGTCTGTGGAGGTGGGAACACAAAAACGAGGTCTGACTGAGGCAGGCCCCTATACAGCCACCCAACAACTTTATTCTTTCTTGTGTGTAGGTTACAAAAAAGGAACTTGGACTGAAGATTCGAGCGTTTGAGAAAGGGGTAAGCTCTCTCCAAGTATTGTGGTATTTCCTTCAACATTTGGCTTTCTGGTTAAGTTAACAATTATGTTTATATCACTCCTGAGTCTGAAATTAGAATTACTTTTTGTCCGTTGAGTTTTTGAGTTCTCTGTCGCTCGGGATTCCAATGCGCCTTTTGGATGACAGTGAGTCATGCTTGCATCCTAGTTCTGCGCTTACGTCTTCTAGCTGAGAGCTCTCTCTTCTAGGACAAAATACTTCTGATTCGGCTCTCTCAGGATCTCTAACCCTTTCTTCGAGAACATAATTATATCTTTGGTACTTTATCATTTTGTTGTCTTGAGGTGTATAAAGTCAATTTGTTCCCTGGTGATCTCTCAAGAAAGGAGAGACCCGTGTGCAGCGAATCCCCTTTATATCACAGTAACTTAACAATGTAAGTAGATTAGACCATGACATTCATAACTAAATTTATTTGACAAATTTTTGGCTTTTGATATTATGTTTTCTTATATATATGTATAATCTGTCAATGTAAAAATCATCATCTCAAACCTCTTGAATCATTTCAAAGTAAAAAGAGAAGTACATCACTTGTTTATTGCATCTAACTAACTACATAGTTTGTTTCTTTAGGCTTGTCTTAACAACTCCAAAACCCAATACAATATTTGAGATTTGTAGCCAACGTACTAGATTTGTACTCGAAGGTGAAGTGCTCATTTTTTATGGGCCTTCATCATATGAGAACATCAATATCTAGAGAAAAGCATAAATTGTACATTTAAACCTAGTGGATTGTAGTGGATAGATGAAAATAACTATGAATATTAGCAACAATTTAATAAACACATTCTTGCCATGTATGACAATTGGATCCAATATTCAAAATATGAAGTTAATCAAGAACAAGGTACAATATGCAAGAGATGATGCAAAGTGTTTCGTTGTCTTGACTACTCAAACTATGCTTGAAGCTCTACCAACTGTTTGCCAAAGACATTAATTGACTCATGATTTCACTATCTCTCAACTAGTAGAGGTAGAGTGCAATTATTCAATTGGGTTATTTGGAGAAATAGGTAAAATTTACTATGCTAAATGAATTTGAAGTTCACGTCAAAGCTGTCGATCTACAAGAAGATATGGCTATTTTACATTTCTAACCATTTTCATGTTTTTTTCTTATTTATGCTTATCATGTTTTTACTATGCATAACAATTATCTTTGCAGGTTGTTATCCTAAACAACAATACATAGTTGTGTACAAATTTACAACGAATGTTTTCAACAATCAACACACCGCTCATACTTTTTAAGAATGTTATTAGGAGTGGTCCAAAAGGGACAAATATCATATGGAATTGACACAATCTACCTTTTTGTAACAATTGAATGATGAATTCACAAAAGTATATTTGTAAACTCTTGTTAGATGCAACATGTAGGTAACAATCCTAAAGTTTATTACATTGATTTTATACTTATATGACATAACAGATTAGATTATTTGACCATGTTGTACAATATCTGACAACTAAATTTTATTTTCAAGCAATTGACACAATTAAGGAAAAGAATGTTCATTCATCTCCATATGAAATTTATTGCAAAACATGACACCACTCAATGCTACTTGAAACAACTATTGAAATAGATTATGCCTATTACATATTGTGATAAGCTAGCACAACTTTCCTACTATGACAATTTAATTTTCACATTGCATAGCTAGGAAGGAAACACTGATTTATTTTTACATGGAGAAGAACTGCAAAAACTTTCCAAAAATTGCACAAATTACATATGAACTATACAAACATGACATTTCACCCATAGTCTTTATATTATGCAGATTTCAAATCCATGAAACATTTACATTACTTTAAATAAATAATTTTTTAATTATGACCTTTGCATAAAACAAAATTACATATGCTTTTATAATGCAAATAGTTAGATAAATTATTTTGTGTAAAATTGGATTAGTTTTTTGTGTTATGGTCTCTAGACTTAACAAATACTATTAATTAAAAAAATTGTCATTGAAATATGTTCTCAAGAGAACTGAATATGTGTTTGTAATGCAAATACTAGGATAAATTATTTTGCATGAAATTTTCATAAAACTGAATTAGATTTTTGTTGGTCTAAATTTGTACTTTAATTGCACTAATATTGTTATGCTATTGTGATATTTTTTTGAGTGCATCAATTTCTTGATCTATATTTTATTTTGCATATTGAAAATATATGACTAATTTATAATAGTATAGATATGTGTAGTACATTACTAAACTTTCTCATTTAAGTTATGTGATTTTGAAAACAATCTATGAGATTGAGCTTCATAGATATGTGTACAAAGTGAATGTCCAAAAATTAGTATACATTGTAAGAAAAAAAAGTCAGTAGAATAGCAACAAGAAGACATTTTTAACTAACTATAGAACATGACATATATTACACCAATTGTTGGTGTCAACCACCAAGCCCAGGATCACAACCTAAAAAAAATCTTCACAAAAATGAGAGAAGCAACACAAGGCTATTTCACCAAAGAAAAAGACTGAGATGAGATATATTACACCATGCACAATAGTGTCTTATAAAAGCATGAAAATATGTGGCAGGTGAGAAAACTACCCGATATGGAAAAAAACCACCCAAATAATTAAATGCACTAATAAACTATTATGGCTAAGTAAACTTAAGCAGGTAAATATCCTATTTACTCTAACACCCCCCCTTAAGTGTAACTTAGGGAGATTATTATGCAAAATGAAATGCAAGATGGGTCTTAGCTACACAACCATGTTAGGTACCCATTTACAATGCAAAAAAGAATCTATCACAATCGGAGAAAAGGAGAAAAACCCTGTGGGAAAAAAACCACTCTCCAAAAGAGAGAAAAGAAAAACAAGATGCATGGATGGAGGACTCAAGAACATCCCCAAGGACAACATACACCATGTAAATACATCAATGACCCCCTCATAAGAGGGAAAGAGAGAGACTATATAGCCCCCCCCACAATGTGTAATCACCTGCAAAAATGGTAAGTGCCTGAAGACAAAACATGATCCAATGTCAACAAACAACTTGTCTCCCGTTTGGAAGAAACAAAACAAAATACAAATGCAAGAATGCTTCCCATTTTGGATAGGAATTAGCAAGTGAAATCCAAATGTAGGATAATAATGTCTCTAAAATCTGCTCATGTGTCACCAAGACCTTGGAAGATCATGCCACGAACCAACCAAGAACATGCCCAATCACAATAGAAGGTGACAAACAAGGTACCATTGGAAACTGATTTTAAACATTCTCCAAAGATAAAGATGGAGTGACAATAGTTGTGCAATGACTATCATCAAATAGGAGAGATAACCCCTCAAATATGTCCTCCAAATCTGAAATGTGAGATTCTATGAACAATGAACCAATGTTCGAAAAATAAGAATCCCAATCAGGAAGACAATGATAATCTTGTTGCTCAGGAATGATGGAAACACATGGATCAACTATCTCTGATGGAGAATCAAGAATCTTTGAAACAACCATAACCGAATTTGAAGTCTCAACAACCTCCAAAGGATCACAAGCATGGTCTATCTTCTCTGAAGAATAAAGAGACACACTAGTATTGGAAGGAGGGTCATCGAGAGATGGAAGAGTATTAGGATCTCCATATGATTCTCGAAGGTAAGTCTAAATAGCATAAGGGCTTTCAAAATGAACAAATGAATCCAAAAGGTCCTTGTCATTTATATGCTAAAAAATAACTCTAAAGACTCTAGCCCTATATCCTTTCCAAATAGCATACCCACTACATGTGCCTGGAATAGGAACTTCATTATACAAATATGACAATAGATTCTACTCACTAAGATGAGTGAGAATAAAATCACTCCATTGCCTAAAGTCCCCATTCCCCAAAGAAACCATTATAACTAAATTATTCAAAAAAATTCAAAGATAGTGCTTTCAAAAACTTCCAAAAAAGAATTAAACCTGATTTGATGCAAAAAATGGTGCAACCTTATTGGATGTGTTGTGACAAGCTCCCACACCAAATCACCAAACCATCGTACAAACAGAATGATTTACACCTCTCAAAGTGCCAATGAAAGACAACAAATACCATGCGTTAGCCAGTTCAAGTGCACATGAGCCTTTGCTCATACCAACAAAGCGAAACAGAGGCTATTGAAATGGCTAAAAACAATCACACATAGCCAATGTGGGATTATTGTTTGTAGCCGAGTTAAAAAAAGGTGAAAATTTTGCATGCCCAACAAAGAATGGAATTTTTTTTGGAAACCCTACGCCATGCCTAGCGGCCATGCCTCTTCAACAAAAGTCAATCTGGAAAAAACCTTCCAATACACAAATAGGCCTGCAGATGTAATACGCACCCTCCAATGACAAGCAGAAAAAAAAAATGGCCTAAAATGATATTTTTCATGCCTCAAACGACCTCCTTAAATTTCTTTTCGAAGATGCCTCCAATG
>VDFB02118795.1:116230-295917 GCA_007258455.2 Sequoia sempervirens
TGTAAATTTGTAAATTCTTTGACTTGAATCCTTAAACTTTTATATAGCATATGCAACTTGGGAATCCATAAAAATGTAGCTATATATTGATATTTTTGATACAAGATCTCAAATTATGGGACAAAATTAATATCACTAAAGTATGCAAGATGCTAGTGCTTTAGAGTATACTACACCTACCTAATAGGGAACATAGAGAATGTGATTTAATAAATGATTTCATCATTCAACCACTTAAGAAAAGTATCTATGTGATTGGAAAACATAATTATAACTTAAAAAGGAGAGAAATATTCATAGGAATCTAATATAAAGAGATAGACATATATTTGTGTAAATAAAAGTTACAAGAGACATTGCATATTCATATATGCTTCAATAATAATTCTTACTCAAAGAATTATTGTATGTTATTTTAAAAATATCACTAGAAATAATTTTTAGTTTTATAATCAAAAATAATAATAGGTCATCAAATGTGATCCTCAAGATATTTACATAATTACCTAGAACATCCTAATTAGGCATGGAAACACCTAGAATATGGAGGGGTCTCTACTAGACTACACCCTCTATAGAATCAATACAAATGACCTCAACCAAAAAATTCATGTGAAATGCTTAGATCAAGAATGTTGTAATAGATCTCAACAAAAATGTTTATGAAATATAAAATACCCACAAAAAATAAAGTAGATTAAAAAACATATAAAATTGGAATTCAACTAAAATAGCGGAGCAAATTTGCATTGAAAAAATGTGTAGAAAAATGTTGGAATATATTAGAAAACACAACAATACATAGCCTTCACCATAAATTTAATCTCTACATGAAGTTGTGTCATGAACCAAAGGGATTTCATTTAAGGGTTTTACTCATATCAAATAGGTGAACATGAGTGCTCAAACTATGAGAAATTGGGGTTTGATTTTGGTTGATAAACTAATAAACATGAGGAATTTTGAGGTTTCTAAATTATATATAAATTAAATTCCTGACATGGGATCCCCACATGTAAATAATTGTTTCAAATTCTTCCTTATTATTATCATATTCAATTGAGTCCACTAATGAAAAATCTTGAGTCATGTAAGGGAATACGCGTGGTTTCCATTTTGAAATTTAGGGTTATAAGATTTACATGTCGAAGGATGCAATATGATGGGATTCTAGGGATTCACATGTCAAAGGGTGTAATTACAAGAGTGACATAGGAAATTGAGAGTCACAATCTAATTTGTATATATATATATATAAGGCATATAGCTGACTTAATATATTTATATAATAATGTGAAAGGTTACAATAGTAATATATTTCTAGATCATAGTCTAAAATATAACTTATATAATAATATGATGATGTATCAACAACTTCTTCTCCCAATACGATATTTCTGTGAGGCACAATTCATTTTTAACAAAATTTTAGATGACCTTGTACTATATCAGCTTGTTATATTCATAGACAGCTAATTATATCCTTTTGCAAAACTGCTTCAAAATGTTCATACTTCATATGCCATATACTGCCCTATAAAGCTCATGCTTTGAAATCTTATAATGGATTAGTAGATTCAAAAATAGTTGAATGTAAGATATAACTAAAATGCTCCAAAATGTTCATAGTATCAAACATTTCCAATAGACGAACTATCAACTCCTTCACCTTTCTGCATGGTCTGATGTGCCGGTGGAGTTGAATGTCACTTTATAGTTATGTTCATATCTAGTACTTGGGGAATTATCCTGACTTAATGTGCCATCCTGTTGAGCTTTCTTCAACTTGAGACCCTGCAGATTTGACCACCTCTTTATGTTTTTCCTCTTGCTTGTTGGAGTTTCCCTCATGGTGACAATGTTGAGTTAGCAGAAATGATAAAGCATGATATTTTGTTTTGAAGCGTCTAACCATATCATCTCCAACTTAAATATGATGTCTACCTATTGCTCTGTATAGATGACTTGATGAGTTATACTCCAGTGATATCTTCATTGCAATGTGGTGCAAGTAATGTCTGGAAACCCCCCCCCCACATATGCATCTCCTTTCCAAAAATTATATTTCTGAATGCTCTTCAGTAATGCATTATCTTGTAGGAATACTTCCTTGATAACCAAGTTTTCAAGCTTAACCATATCCTGGTAATTAGGGTTTAGATCCAACACATTTGAAACAAAGATTGAAACTAATTTTGAAGGAAAATTTAGTCTTTGTGCTGAAGGAAGAAAAATTTCTTCACTAATCAAGGTCTTCAAACATTTATAAACTAGTTGGCAATCAGTATTGAAGATATGAGATAGATGCTCTCTTTCCAAAGCTTTTGAAAATAGTAACTCCTAGTTTTGAATTGGAAATGGAGCTCTGTGATTTGGTGGCAAAAACTCCATGATGCACTATTTGTGAGAATAGGCTTAAAGTCCTGTGCACAACACACCACCCAGAAAATGAGCTTGAAGATAATGGGTAGAAGAGAAATTTGAAAAAATCCCTGCAGCTCCTAGTTTATGCAATACCTACTGGAATGAAAAACAAAATTATGAAAGATTCATTATTCATAATACACCTAGCTAGTTCAAATTTTCCTCACAATATTTATCTAGTCAATGACTAATAGAGTGCGAAAGTAATTCATATTGCTCATATTGCAGCTGATCTTAAAATTTTAACACAAATTTTTTTCATCATGTTATACTGGAAAGAATTTAGCATAAATTCTGCACAATTAATATATTTACTATTTTGTTTTCATTTCTATTTGTGCAAGGTTTTATTTTTTTAACTATGACTATATCATTATATTACTAGTTATGATCATTTTTTTTCACATTTTTGCATTCTCTATTTAAAAATGATTTTAAGTACAATACATTTTTAAAGATTATATATATTATTTCACAAATGAATATATCTCATCATAATTATCATCCATCACAATTATGTAACAATTCTTTCTCTGAATAATTATAATTTTTTTTATTAAATTTGAATTGCAATCATTCAAATGTATTCATCTAAATATGATTAATATATTTATTATTATTTTCATTTCTATTTATATAATATTATTATTTTTTTTAATTTTTTATTTTTTTAATTTTCATTATATTAGTGGTCTTCTTGATAGAACAATGTTCGGTGTGCAAAGTGCTCATCGGCATGACTTAATTATTTTGGCAGGACCATGTCCCAATGATGGTTTGATGGCTGCAATGAGTGAAGGAGCGCGTAGAAGTTACATCGGCGAGAGGATTACACATTGGCAATACGTCATTCCTTATCCCTCTGACGAGGTGATATCGGTAGGAGTTTCTCTTATCAGTGGGACTACATTTTTTGTCCCTCCGATAGCCCGATAGGCCATCAAGACTATCAACGAACAACATCGGGATGGCTTGGGAATATCGGCTAGACATGGAAGTAAGTTTCCCGACAAAACGACAAAATATATATCATGGGGACATTGAGATTTCAGGCGGACATGATATCTCATCCCAACGATAGGTCGATGGTAGTGATAGGCAGATTGGAAAATGTGGATGAGCGATGGTCAAGAAAACCAGAGGATGACACATAGCAGAATGATAGTTGTTAATTACACATCTTCGTTGTGAATCAACGTAAGGATATTGGTCAAACAAATTTCAAGGCTTGTGCTCGATGGCCATTGGATGATGAATGCTACTACTACAAGGATAATCCTTATGAGGTTGGCAGGACATGTAGGAAAGGAATGTTATATAGTGAGATAGCCTGGGGTAAACCCACAAAAGTGGTTTACAATTCCAGTGAGGAAGGAAAACTCACAAAAAATGACCCCAAGGAAAAAAATGTGGTTTTGGGGGTTCATACGAACCTAATGGTTTGAGCCAACCCATTTGAATCTTGCTCACCAAAACAACCAAAGAAAATGCATTAGGAAGGGTGGTTTGCTCGAACCCCCCTTATCCCTCATTCTCCCCCTGAAACACAAAAAAATCCTAGATTTTTTCACTTCGGAGGTCTGTTTGAACATGAAAATGGTGGAGACTTCACAAACCCAACTAGAATCAGGTAGTCCTGAGAACGAGCTATACAACAAATATAATTTTAATATGTTTTGATTTTATTATGTATTTGTTTTTTTAGTTTTATTAACCATAGGTTTTTCACTGAAAATGAAGGTCTCTATTATGCACATGTGGAAAAATAGCAGATTATCAAAAAAAAAAATTTAAATATATGAGTGTACCACATATTGAAGTCCTTGATCCAACAAAAAAAATTGAATTTCAATATATACAAAAAAGGTTACGCGTTATACGGTCACACTATGTCTGAATTGTAATTGGTTTGACTTTGAAACTTGATTAAAGAAAAAATATTCAATAAAAAACTATCTAACCAGGTGGAAACACTAGATATTGGAGTTAAAAATCTAAATTAGAAAGAATTAGAATTTTATCCTTCATGGGAAAAAGGTTATGCATTATACGGTGTGCGTCACTTTTTACAAATGTTGTTTTCTGAAAAAACTAGTTTTCTCGAGGGAGATGGAAAAAAAAGTGCAATTTGAAATTCCAAAAATTTTGAAAAAAATATTTTTAGAATCTACAGACAAAATGTGACAAAACTCTAGTTTGTATCATCTTCAAATTCCTCATGGTTTAGCTGCTATAGGTGCCTAAAAGTGAAGATTTAGTTAAAAATTTTTATTTTAGTGTCTAGTTTGGCCAAAAATTGTAAATGATTATTGTGGGATCACCCCCTGAGAGGTAGAGATAAGGGGGGGAGTAGCTCGCAATGTGATAGTAGAGCTCAAGATAGAACTCAGATCTGCCAGTCGATAGATGCATGTACGAAGTTGCCCATGAGATGGCATGTAACTCTGTAATATCTTTTCAGTAATAAAACAAGCTTTGTTGTGCAAACTTGGTCCTTTTGTGTTGTTCTAGCTTGCAAGGGGAGTCCCCTTCACCAAGTGGTATCAGAGGTTGTTGTCCTAAGTCTGTAACAGAGTGTCGAATGTGAGGCAGATATAATAGGACCTATGAGTGTGGGATAAGAATATAATGCCTCCAAGAATGGCCCAGTGTGGTAGAGGCAGAGGTAGAGGCGTTGGAGGAAGAGGTCCTCCCAGAGATAAACTTAGATCCCTCAGAAGGGAAATGGAGAACCTGTGGGATGAGGTTCAAAGAAGAGATGTACATCGAGAAAGAGAAGATAGTGAAGATGAGACTGAAGAGGAAACAAAAGAAGAAGAATAGGAACATATGGATCTTGGTGAGGTTAGATTGTTAAAGGAAATATCAAGCATTGGGAAGAGGCCAAAGATGGAGGTTTCAATCTTCAACGAAATTTTGAATCCTAAGGAATTGATCGATTAGATCAATGACATGGAGGAATTTTTTGAGTTTGAGGAGATTGAAGATCCACACAAAATGAAGTTCACAAAGACAAAACTAAAAGGTCATGCAAGTATATGGTGGAAAGAGGTCCAACTTGAAAGAGGTAGACAAGGGAAAGATAAAATCTCTAGATGGGATATAATGGTGGAAAAATTGAAGTAATTCATTCCTATTGACTACGAATTGGAGTTTCTAAAAAAAATGCAGAGCTTGAGACAAGGAACAAGGATAGTGAAAGAATACATAAAGGAATTTCACAAGGTTCTGATTTGAATAGGACATTCTGAGGCGAACAAAGAGAAGGTTTATCGGTATATCAAAGGGTTGAAGCCTAGTATATAGGAGGAATTAACACCAGTAAGAATGACTACTATTGAGGACACTTATCAATTCTCTTTAAAAATGGAAGAATGAGTAAACAAAAGGTTTGAGAGTAAACAGAGAGGCGAAGGTTGTGGTGGAAGAGCTGGTAAATGGTCATATGGAGGCTGAAGTGCTTATGAAAGGAAGGATGAAGGAAATAGCACCAATCAAGATTAGAAACATGAAGATTCATATCAGCCTCGTGATCAGAATAGTGGAGATCAAAGAGGCAGAGGAAGGTCTAGGCATGGACTAGGAAGAGGAGGTTTTAGAGGAACATGTTTTCGATGCAGAGAAGAAGGACATAGGGCTTATGAATGTCCTCAACATCAAGGACAAATAGAAGACTTGACGGGAGTGCTTGATTGCCCATGTAGATGAAGATGCATAGTCCTTGCATTCTGAAGATGTTGAGCGAGATGAGACTCTTGTTGTCAAGAGAGCTTTGTTGAATGAGGAGAAGGAACCAAGTCAAAGGAAAAATTTGTTCCGCACTCGTTGCAATTGAGAAGGTAAGGTTTGTAATGTTATCATTGATGGAGGTAGCACAAAAAATTTAGTGTATGAGGAAATGGTCAGTAAATTGCAGTTGGAAAGCAAAATGCATCCGAACCCATACTGAATTGTGTGGTTGCAAAAGTATCAAAGAGTTTTGGTCAATGAGCAATGCCTGATAAAATTCAAAATTGGTAACTATCATGATGAGGTTCTGTGTGATGTCATACCTATGGACATTTGTCACATGTTGTTAGGTAGACCGTGGCAGTTTGATCGACGAGCAGTGTATGATGGACATGCTAATACCTATTCATTGAAAAAGGATGGTGCTCGGTATAATTTGAAACCTTTGGAAGATGCAAGAGAAAAGATGTGCAACAATGCAAGGATTTGTCTGGTTGATGGAAGAAATTTTTTGGAAGGTATGAAGCATGAGCACATGTGTTTTTCATTAATTCCAATAACTGAAAAGGAAAATAGCAACAAAGTTCCTATAGAAGTGTGTGGTTTGTTGGATGAATTCTAGAGTATTATTTATGATGATGTGCCTAAAGGGTTACCACCAGTGAGGAAGATTAGTCATTAGATGGATCTGATTCTTGGAACCATTTTTCCAAATAAGGCAGCCCATCGAATGACTCCAACAAAGAATGAAGAGTTGAATAGACAAGTGCAAGAGTTGTGAAAGGGATTGATTAGAGAAAGTTTGAGTCCATGTGTAGTACCAACAGTATAGGCACCTAAGAAGGATATAGAATGGTGAATGTGTACTGATTTGAGATCCATCAATAAGATTACTATCAAGTATCAGTTTCCCTTACCAAGGAGGGATGACATTATGGATTTCCTGAGTGCAGCTAAGTATTTCACAAAGATTGATTTGAAGAGTGGTTACCACCAAATTTGAATCAAAGAAAGAGATGAATGGAAGATGGCTTTCAAGACCAAAGAAGGCCTATATGAGTGGTTAGTCATACCTTTTGGGTTGACCAATGCACCGAACACATTCATGAGACTCATGAACAAGGTATTGAAAGAATTTCTAGGTAAGTTTGTCATTGTTTACTTGGATGACATTTTGATTTTCAGTAAGATGTTGGAGGAGCACCTGATGCATATTCGAGAAGTTTTTGAGAAGCTGAGAGAGGAGAATTTGTTGATCAACTTGAAGAAGTGCAATTTTGTGAAATGTGAATTGGTGTATATGGGATTTGTTATCTCAGTAGAGGGTTTGAAAATGGATCCAAAAAAGGTGAAAGCCATTGTGGAGTGGCCAATGCTAAGAAGTGCTACTGAGGTAAGATCTTTTCATGGTTTAGCAAGTTTTTATTGAAAGTTCATTAAAGGATTGAATAGTATTTGTGTACCCCTAACTGAAACAATGAGAGGGGATAGAAAATAATTTAGATGGAGTACAGGAACAAAAAAGAGTTTCAATTTTTTAAAGAAGGTCACAAAGCAGCCTATTTTGGCACTCCTAGATTTCAATAAAGTATTTCAGGTAGATTGTGTTGCGAGTGGCAGCGCCATTGGAGCTCTTTTAAGTCAGGAAGGTAAACCTGTTGCTTATTTTAGTGAGAATTTGAATGCTACAAAGAAGAAATATTCCGTTTATGATCAAGAATTCTACACCATAGTTCAAAATTTGAAAAAGTGGAGACATTATTTGTTTGCAAAATTATTTCTTTTTTTTACTGATCATCAGGATTTACAGTAATTGAACAGTTAGGGAAAACTGAACCACAGACATTTGAAGTGGGTGGAATTTTTGTAGAGTTATACATTTGTGTTAAAGCACAAGAGGGGAAGGTTGAATAGAGTTGCAAATGTCTTGAGTAGGAGGCAAAATTTGTTAACAAAATTGTAGGTTGAAGTAGTTGGGTTCAATGAACTCAAAAGTCTGTATCCGAAAGATCCTAATTTTGTAGAGGCTTGGAAAGCTTGCATGAAGCCTGTCACATTGGATAGGATGAGATGGTTGGATTTTACAGTCTAGGATGGTATGTTGTTTAGAAGGAATCACTTGTGCATTCCTAGGAGTTCCATGAGAGAGAATTTGATCAAATAGAAGCATAGTGCTGGATTGGCAGGACACTTTGGTCAGGATAAGACCATTTCCATTGTTGGTGAGCATTATTATTGGCCACAGTTGTAGCAAGACGTGAAGAAGTTTGTATAGAGCTGCAGAATATGTCAAATGGAAAAAGGTGCAAGTCAGAATATGAGGCTATACCAGCCATTACCTATACCAGAAAAGTCGTGGGAAGATATCAACATGGACTGTGTTCTTGGTTTGCCAAGGACGCAACATGGTCATGAATCCATATTTGTGGTGGTAGATAGATTTTCGAAGATAACACACTTCATCCATGTCATAAGACCAGTGATGTTGTTCATGTTGTAGAATTATTTTTCAAAGAGGTGGTAAGACTACATGGTCTACCAAAGAACATAGTTTTAGACTGAGATACCAAGTTTGTTGGGTATTTTTGGAGGACGTTGTGGAAGAATTTGAAAACTTATTTGAAGTTTAGCTCCACACATCATCTGCAGATAGATGGACAAACAAAAGTACTAAATAGGAGTTTGGGTAGTTTGTTGCGATGCTTAGTAGGAGAAAGACCCAAGGGATGAGATATGATTTTACCCCAAGCATAATTTGCTTACAAAAATTTTGACCAATAGGAGCACTGAAAGATCACCATTCTAGATTGTGTATGGGAGTAGTCTGAGAAAGCATAGTGCTGAAGTTGAGGAATTTGTTGAACATATAAAGAATGTGCATGAGGAAGTTAAGAAGCATATCAATAAGATGAATACATAGTACAAGGCGAAGGAAGATCAAAAAAGGAGGCATAAGGAGTTTGTAGTTGGAGATGAAGTCATGGTTTATTTGTGGAAGGAAAGGTTCCCAGTTGGAACATACAATAAGATGAAGATGAATTTTGGACTGTGTAAGATCTTGAAGAAACATGACTTGGGAAACACATACAAGGTGGATTTGGAAAGTGGGATTAATGTCTCACCTGTATTTAACATTTCAAGTTTAACAACCTATCATGAAGGAGATAAGGAGCACGAGTCGGTAGAGGCACAATGGAGTGTCCTAGCAATGAAATAAGACAAAGAATAAATTGAAGAGATCTTGGACAGTCATGTGGAACGAAGCACCAGGAATAGGTAGTACAATGAATACCTAGAGAAGTGGAAGGGAAGGCCAGTTGAATATTCAAATTGGTTGTTCGAGTCTGAGCTTAACCATCATGGTTTTCCTCTAACTCCTAAGAAGTGACAGAGTCACTTTTCAAATCTACCTCGGGTGTCTAATGTAGGAGTATCCAGGGCAAAGAGAAATCTTGCATCATCAATTTATGTGTTTGTTTGTTTCAAATAAGAGCTGATCATGTTCTATCAGAAGGACTTTGGCTTATCGATAGAAAATTCCTTCAAGTCCCATCGATAGCCTAATAGCCATATGTCGGAAAGTCATGGGTTTTTATAACTCCACAACCTCTGAGTAAAGGTTCATAAGTTTCTAATCTTTAGCGAATTAGCGATTGGGTTTCATCAGCGGGAGATTAGCATTTTGGTAGGATGATGTCCCCTGTCCTACCAATACTAGTCCGATCATGGATGTTGTTGTTGGGATAGTGCTTGGTTGCTAGGATGTGGACGGTGGTCTCCCCGATAGAATGATGTTCACTGTGCAAAGTGTTTGTTGACATGACTTAATGATTTCGACGAGACCCTATTTTGTGTCCCAACGATGGTTTGATGGTTGCAGTGAGTGAAGGAGCGTGTAGAAGTTACATCAGGGGGAGGATTACACATCAACAAGATGTCATTCCTTGTCCCTTCGATGAGGCGATGTCGGTAGGAGTTTCTCTTATCGACGGGACTACATTTTTTGTCCCTCTGATAGCCTGACAGGCCATCGAGACTATGAATGAATGACATCGGGATGACTTGGGAATACCGACTAGACATGGAAGTAAGTTTCCTCGATAGAATGACAAGATATATATCGTGGGGACATTGAGATTTTGAGCAGACGTGATATCTCATCCTAGTGATAGGCCGATGGTAGTGATCAGTGGATTGGAAAATGTGGATGAGTGGTGGTTGAGGAAACCAAAGGATGAAACGTAGTAGAACAATATTGGTTGATTACACATCTTCATTGTGAATTAGTGTAAGAATATTGGTCAAATGAATTTCAAGGCTTGTACTCGATGGCCATTGGATGATAAACAGTACTACGACAAGGATAATCCTTATGAGGTTGGGTCGACATGTAGGAAAGGAATGCTATATAGTGAGATAGCTCGAGAGGGAGAGATAAGGGGGGAGTAGCTCGCAGTTTGATAGTGGAGCTCGAGATAGAACTCAGATTTGACAACTTTGGTAGATTCATGTACAAATTTTCCCATGAGATGGCATGTAACTTTGTAATGTCTTTTCAATAATAAAACAAGTTTTGTTGTGCAAACTTCGTTGTTTTGTGTTGTTCTAGCTTGCAAGGGGAGTCCCCTTCACCATCCAACATACATCACAATGCTGACTAACACATGTCCATAATGCATCCTAGGTAGAAAGAATATCAGTGCATTTTGCACTACATTGTGGGTCCTATCCTTTGTTCCAATCATTTGCACCATTTGACAAATGGGAAGAGGATTTGGTGCATCCCATACTACATCATAGGTCTGTCATCCACCCTACAAGGCTAAGTATATAGTTTGACAAATTGGAAGGGGATTCAGTGCATCCCATACTACATCGTAGCTCCACCCACCATCCCAAGGCTTCCCCAAGTAGTGAACCTACCATAACCCTGTGGATTTTGAATTTTATTGCCTATAGGCCACCGATGACAAGTTTGTCCACCTAGGAAGAAACTTAGCTCCCGAAATATACCACATTGTGACCTTAGTGATATTGTCACCTATCTTCTTCCCAATCCCAAGTAACACTTGGCATTGATCACTTCCCTGCCCTCACTGACAACCAGTGAACCCACTCGATACAATAGTTAACCCCAGATTACCCATTTTTATCACTAAATTACCCAATGAATTTGTATTTGAAGGTTTCAATGCAAAAAAAATGGTGAAACCATCTATGAGGGACACCCAAAAATGATTTAGCCTTAGGATGCGAGTGTAGGAAAGTTTTTATGATGATCTAGAGTTTGGGGATTCAAAAATTCCTAATTTATTAAATGGATAGGTCATTCTAATTACCCATTTTGTTTGTGTATTTTTGGCATGTCTTCGTTGTTTAATACTAGCGACACCAATGTTGGGAGAATGTGTCTCAACCTTGCAATTATATAAGTTAATGTTCATATGATGACGATGAAGGGGGGTGTGGGGGGTGTGCACCCCCCCTCGGCCCCTGTGAGGGGTCTGGGGGTAGGGCCCTCAAAATGAAAATTTTATTTATATTTTATTATTGTAAATCTATACCGTTCATCATTAGGTCTTAGATTTGACAATCGATATTTTACTATCTTGACTTTCCCTAGAAAGCAACCCTATTTTATGAGGTCATTGTATTACGGGTGTGTATTGTGATGTATTCTGAGAGTCTAATAGTGGTCATGTTGCCTTTGGATCTCTGTTTGGTAATACTCATGTGAGAAGCTTGCTTTGTAAGTATATTGTAATCTTTGTGATTTCTGAATAATATATTGGGTGACTTTTGGAGTGTGGGGTTTTTCTTCTGAAAGGTTTTTCTCCACGTAAATCACTGTGTTGTGGTATGCATGATAGGGTGCTAGCAAGAAGTTAAGTCCACTTTTTGGCCAAAAAGTGGAAGTGTTTTCCCCGATTTTCAGAATTTGACACATTTGACCTTAAAATTTGAAGCACTTAGATATGGAATCTTCAAAAGAGTCACTATTCATAAAATGTAGTACTCAGAGTCTAGTTTCTACATATGTAATTTATCTCAATACCCAGATGGTACAAATTGAGTTTCAATAGGCGTTTCTATAAACCATTGTTTAAAAGTCACTTTGTTTTACCATACCATGCACATGTATGACATCCATATTTTGACCTAAATTATCGTGTTTTTCTAAATCCTTTTGGGAAAAGATTTGTGACTCACTGAAGCACATTTTTGATATTTTTTTGTAATTTTTTATTGAATATTTATTTTTGTTAATTTTTTATTAGCGTATTTGTCGTTTTGAAAAAATCGTATATGACATGCATAAGATGACCTAAAATTATCATTTTTTGGTTTTTTTAAAATTGAAAAGAATTATGGAAGTATGTTCTCGTGCAATCCGTTCGTCAAAATGTCATGTTGATCAAAAGTTATTAAAATAGTAAAACCTTGATATTTAAAGTTTATGGACTAGTTTCATTAGAAATTAATTGAAAAATAGAAAAAATAATCCAATTTTAAAAAAATTTACATATTTGGAATCTACACTGTCTCATCTAAAATGGGTTTTAATTTCATCAAAAGATTCTACAAAAAAAGTCATCAGCCATATGTCCAAACTCAGTATTTTTCTTTGACATTGTTAGGACCTTCAACTTGCAGGGCAAACCTGGTTGAAGGCCTAGGTTCGGATTCCCAATGCTTTTCCCGAACCAAAATACAAGCCAAAAACCCAACCATAAAGCAAATCCAATTTCAATTTTTTAGAAACAGGATCTCGTTTCTTAATATTAAATGCAGTGACCGTTGATAGGGAAACGAGATCCCGCTTTATAAACAAGATCCTGTTCCTTTGTCAACGATCCCCACATTTAATATTGGGGAACAAGATTCATAATATAAAATGAGATCCCATTTGTTTTTAACCGTTTTATTTAAATTTACTAGCAAAATTTACTGTGAAGTCCGCAACTTCACATGTACGATCGAGTGTGACATATTGGGCTATTTTTCATTAACTATTGTCTTTATAAGTGGACTTGCATTTTTGATTGATTTTTTCAAAGGAGGCATCATGTAAACCATTTTTGAAGTGGAATTGTGTTAGTTTTGCACTTGTTTGGAGGAACAAAAGGTCTTCAACTTGCAATATGGTTTGAATTTTTCAAAGGAGGCATGAAGAAAACAATTTTTAAAGTGGAATTGTGCTAGTTTACTACTTTTTTTTAGGAACACAAGAGGAAGAATTTTGTCCTTATAGGTCTTCAACTTCCAATTTGGATTGAATGTTTTGAAGAATTTCACTATTGGCATTCATTTCTGCTTGAGAATTTTATAATCATGGGTTCAAAAACTTGTAATAAGAGGAGGAAGACATTGAATCCTCAAGAAGTTGAAGAAAATAGAGAGAAGGAGAAACAAAGACAAAGAGAAAGAAGAATGAGAATTAAATCAATGAATGATGGTGGAGCATCCAATTTCACAACTATTGAAGATGAAAACATTGAGGAGACCATGGTTGTAGATGAATCTAATTTGCAAGAAGTCAATTTGGAGAAGAATATGATTATACAAGCAAGTCCTACTATGTCTTCAAATCCCTCTTTCAATGCTATGGAGAATGTTTCATACGCACAAATCCAAGTACGTCTTCAAATCCACATGTTAGTGCAATGGTAAATTGTTGTAATTTTTAATCGGACTACGATGTTGACATTGATAATATTGAGAGATGAAACTTTTATAAATTTTTGAAAATGAAAAATAAATTTAATCTTTTGTTGAAAATGAACATGAGAATGACCCTTTTGTTGAAAATGAAAAGCTGTTTTGTTGATGAAGATGAAATGAAAATGTAAATTGTTTTGAAGTTGAAAATGAAAATGAAAGTGAAGATGAAGATGAAAATCTAGAATGTGATGTTGAATTTAATGAAAATACTTTTAAATTGAAAGTGGTGTTTTTGATAATCTTCTTGGTCAAATTTCTTGGAGGAAAAATAAGAACACATGCGAATAGAATATACAACAAATTCTTTTATGTAAAAAAATTTGCATTTCAATGTCAACTAATGATGCAATTGATGAGAATGCAAAAAATGAGGAAATAATGAAAAGGTTAGGCTTTTTGTTAAACCAAAAAAAAAAGATCAATCATTAAAACATGCTATGTCTACTGTTGCTAGTGCCATTCAATCTATTGGGAAAAATAGTGATCTAAAGATAAAAATGCAACAAGAAGAGCTATAACAACTATAGTTAATAAAGCAACTTTGAATAAAAGAATGGTAAGCAATATTAGTGAAGTTTTAAAAATACATCCTAAAACATTGCTAAGAGCAGCAAGAGAAATTATAGAAAATGATCCTATCAACCAATGTTGGAGTTTTAGTGGTCGACTCCTAGGTCGATATGAAATTGAGTGTTGAAATTAAATCTTTGAAAAAAATGGCATGATAATACTAGTGTTTCATCTAATGCTAGAGATGTTTTAAAATTAAGGGTGGGGTCCAAAGTTTGATCCTCATCCAAAACACCTATTAGATACAACACAAACTGAATTTTATAGAAAATTTTGTGGTGATTTAGTGTTACCTGGTAATAATAAAATAAGTCAAAGGTCTTTTGGAAAATGTAAACCCTGGTATGTAAAAATTAATAAGCAACCAATATCTTGTTGTTGTAAAACACATGTTCAATTTCGTTATTTTTATGATGTTTTTCGATATATACGTTGTACCTTGCATACTAACATGATTATACAGGAATGTGGTATTAATATGCCACCTAAAGCAATAAGGGAGTTTATTTCAGGTTTGTTTTGTGATAAATCTAATGGTAAATTATTTTATTTAAGTTCTTGTATTTCTGGACAATGCATTAACTGTGGAAATCTTTCATTCTTAAGAATTTGTATGCATGAAAGTGTTGATAATGATTTTGGACAACAATTAGTAGATGTTAAAAAATTTAATAATGTTCACTATTCTTTAAAAGATGGAAAAATAGGAAAGTGTTGTGATTTAGTTATAGAAAAAGTTAGTGTGCATGCATTCATGAGTGAATTTAAGAATAAGATTGTACCAAAATATGTCATGCACTCTCAACATGCTCAATGGCTTGATGGCCAATTTCACGCATGTAGAAACACATTTCCAATTGGTACTATACTTTTAGTGGTTGATTTTGCAAAAAATTATACTCTAGCTCCACAAGTGGAAATTCAATCACAGTATTATAATTCAGTGCAAGTAGCTATGTTTGTCCATATTGTTTATAAACATGCAGATGATAGCACTGAGGATGATAGAATTTTTTTGAGGGAGTATCATTTTTATTTGAGTGACAACTGGTTACACTCGTCAAAGTTTGTTCAATATTGTTTTAGTATATTTTATAGAAATTTAAGAGAAAGAGGAATCCAGATGAAAGAACACCTCATATGGTCAGATAATTGTACAGGGTAGTTCAAGAATGTTTGAATGTTCTATTAGTTAAGTAGGGTTCACAAGGAACTTAATGTTCAGTATATATGGAGTTTTTTTTAAGCTGGGCATGGTAAAGGAGAACATGATGGAGCTGGTGCATGTGTCAAAATAATTCTTGCTAGAGAACAATCAAAATTCGAGGATGTAGTAAAATTTAAAGATGCATTGCGGAATTGTGGATTGTTGTAATACAACATTATTTGCACCTGGTTCAAGTGAGTACTCTATAGTTCATCGATTATTTTGATTGGTTGAAGAAGAGAACATTGTACCTAGAGTTTACTATGAGACAATTAGTGGATCTACTAAATGGCATTCATTTAGGAGTTCGACAACAAGCACATGGACTATTTGGACAAGGGAGCTTGCATTTTTTTTCTAGTTTTGTATCTTAGGATATTGGGCAGCATGTGAAAATACAGAATGGGTTGAACAGTGGGAGCAACGATCGTTGACACCTGCACAAGCACATGATCAATATGAAAGAACTATTGAAGAAAATGATCAAGTGTTTGCATCTAAAGACTATGACCATGTTTCATACCTTGTACAAGAAGGTAATTTAATTCAAATTATTTTATTTTATTTCACTTTATTAAGTTATTTTGTAATACTAAATTATTTATATGGATATGCGCAAATTATTAAATCAAAAATTATTTGCAGGACATGTGTATGTTGTTGTTGCACTTGAGGGGAATGAAGAGAAAACAAAATAGTGGTTCACTCATTGTGTGGAGAATAAACATAATTTAATATCACCTCAAAAAGATGATGATGGCTATCATCATCCAACAGGTATGGTGATCCCCTTAAGCAAATTTTGATGACAAGTTTTTGATCCCCTTAAGCAAATTTTTAGAACAAGTCTGTGATCCCCTTAAGAAAAAATTGAGAACTTATTTGATGATGGTTTTCATGTTTTCCAATAGGATTGATGGTGGTTGTTGGCACTTGGCTACAAAAATACCTGACAAGGAAGAATGGTCTACCTGCATTCGAAGATTATGAAATGCATAAAAATATTATACATTATTCACATTTGGTGGTGGAAACAAATATAAAACTAGATTGGTATCGTGGAAAACCTACAAATAAAGTGTTATGGACAATTTATATGGAAGAGCATGAGACAATCATAGATGCATTGCAAAAAAGAGAGGATGCAAATGGTACAATGGAATAAGTAAATACTGGTAAATATAGTTTTAGTTTTATATTGTCCTTTTAAATAGATTAAATACATGTTTCGATATTGGTCAAGTGTGTTATTAGTTGAAACTGATTTAAATTGTCCTTTTATAGATACTTAAGCCATAATCACAAAAATGATCTAGTCCATGCAGATTCAACCTAGACAACATGGAATACTTGGTAAAAATAGGTAATTATTAGTTGAATTATATTTAAATACATGTTTTGATTACATATTGATATTGCTTGTATATTAATAGTTAAAATTTATTTATTATTCTTTTTTGTATCCTTAAGCCATCATTGCATTGATCTCATACTTTGAAACAAAAGGGAGAGGATGCCTTGATTCAACCTACACATATGTGGAATACTTTCAAATGCAAGTACTTGAGTTGTGTACATATAGATAGTTTTATATAAATTAAGATATGTATGTTTTGATGATTTCACTGATATTGCTTGTACCTTTTTGATATCAGGTGGTGTGAAGACCAACTACATTCGGGGCACAAGTTTGAGATTAGTGATTTTTTTAGTGGCTAATATTTGCCAATTGGCTAATAATTGAAATTTGGGAATCCAAAATTGGCTAATAGTTTGAGCTATAACATGACTTGAATCGCCACATTTTTACAAAATTTTATTGTAGTCTTAGTTAAATCGCCAAAGAATTTACTTTAGTAAAAAAATTAGCTCAAAAAATTGCCACAATATTTGGTACATGATTAGATCATATTCACCTAAAATTTATAAATTATAGTAGAAATCTATATTAATTTGCCAATAATATATTGTTACTATTAGTTTCTTTAGGGCCATATTTCTAATCTTTAGTTTTAACCATTGATTTACAATATAATCTAATGGCCCTTGTTGTATTCCATGAGGTAAAATGTACCTACAATTTGTAATACTCATGGGGCCCATATTTTTGGGTTTGATGAGCATTATAAATTGAGTACATTTTACCTCATAGAGTACAACGAAGGTCATTAGATCAATGATCGAAAAGCAATTTCACGCCCCATGAGAATTACAAATCATAGGTACATTTTACCTTGCAAAATACAATGAGGTTTGTTATATTATATTTTAAAATAATGGTAGCAAGTAAATATTATAGTCTACCCCTTAAACCCATCGATAATTTCCACCCTTAGGACCCTACTTTTCCATGAGAATTATTTTTAGATTGGATGGATTCCCCATCATAATTAATGCATTTTCCTATTATTTTTCAAGATTCGCCAAAATTTTCTACAAAATTTTAGTGATGTAAAAAAATCGGCAATAAATTTTTATTTTTTTTAAAAAACGGAAACATTTTCCAATAGAAATTAATATTTTTTCCTAAAAAAATGAAAGATTCGCTAGGATTTTATATCTTTTTTTTAGGGGGGTTTCTTAAAGTTATCATTGTTTGAGATGTTCTTGAGATGGCATATCGAAATTTTGTAAACATTGTTTTGAGATGACATATATGTACATGCATACTTACAGAATTAAATTTTTTGTATAAATTAGAAATACATGTACATACACAATTATGTACTTTATGTATCAAAATCGATATTCTATATATTTTGTTTGTTAAATGTGCATGTTTTCCTACTTTGAAACTTTATATTTGATTGTATAATCACTAAATATCATGCATAAATTATTGTTAAATCAATTATATCCTTAAGACATTGTATTATGACCCCTTAAGACATCCCTTTAAGATGTGGAGGTGGATTCACATATCCTAAATATTATAACCCCTTAAGACATCCCCTTAAGATGTGTCGTATTAGCACATATCCTAAATATTATACTTAATTGTATCATTTGTTATGATGACTCACCCTAAAACTTATAATACTTGTTTATATCACTTAACATTTATACTCAATTATACTCTTCTTTGATCCCCTTAAGACATCCCCTTAAGACGTGTTGATGCTATTATTTGTTTTGACAACTTATAAATTAGTATTGGATGCCATTATTCGTTTTGACAACTTATAAATTAGTATTAGATGCCATTATTTGTTTTGTCAACTTATAAATGAGTATTGGATGCCATTATTTATTTTGAAAACTTATAAATTAGTATTGGATTGATGTGAATTGAATAAGTTCATTGACTAATTATCGCTAATTATTGAATGCACATATTATGTATATCATGTATGAGATCACTAAATTTGTAAAGTATAAGTATTAAAATGTCCTATTAATTTCTAATTTAATTTCACATTAATGTCCTATATTAATGTCTTGACTATGAACATAAAATGCATAAATGTACATGTGAAAATTAAAATTTCAAACAATAATAAAGTCCATAATTTACAACATATTAAGTGCATGAAACCAATATATTAAGCACATGAAATAAAGTCCATCAGAGTACAACCCATGAACTAAAGTCCAACTAAGTACTTGAACCATGAAATATAAAGTCCAACAGAGTACATGAGAAACCAAAAATTTAGTCCATGAAATAAACAAATATAACCCATAAATTCATGTTTCTAGGTCATGTATTGTCTCTATAATCAAGAGACCTCTTCATGCCACGCGGTCTGTGCAGATGACCTGAAACACTTTGTACAAGAGAAATATGAAATCAGATGTAAGACAATGAAAAATGATTTAATGACAACTTAATTTATAATTCATCATAAAATTAAATTACCATCATATTTGGGTCTGGATGCTCTGGTGCACCTGAGCTAACCTCTAAATTCTCTGAATCAATCTACATAAACAAGACAAAGAAAGTTGAAATTAGATGTAAGTCTACAATTAAAAATTATTTAATTCAATTTAATTTATAATTTATCATATTTTAATTGTATTAGGACCTATTTGTACATGCTCAACTACAAGATGTATCTCATGCTATAAACGAAAAAGAATTTAAAACATGTATTAGCTCATATTATATATATATATTCAATTTGAAATTTAAAATAAAATTTATATAATTTATAATTGACTTTAAATATAATAAAAAATTTAAATGACCATGATATCTGGAGCCTACTCTGCATGTCCTCTTGGAGGTGTAACTATGTATGGGTTAGGGCTGAAAGTTGCACTAACAAAGTCCTACAAGATCAAATTTAAAGCATGTATACTTGAATTAGGTTAAAATATATATATTCAAGTTTGCACATTTTGTATAGAATTTTTTTTAAACAACCTAAAAATCAAAGGCCTCATGAGTAGCCGCAAAATCTAATGTTTTCCTGATGCCCATTCTCATTGTGGTATCAACCTAGACATACATGTAGATACTTAACGCTAATATTTACAAGTGTACATTCACATTTCATATATAGTGAGTTCAAAATTCATAATTGTAACTATACTAATGTAAGTTAAAAAATTACAATATAAATGTACGTGCCCCTGATCTACGATGCCCGATAGTGGAGGAGTGCTCGAAAACCCCTCGAGTGGAATCAATGTGGAAGCCGATTGACTCACCTAAACCAACATAAATATTCTAAACATATATGTGATTCAATTATAAATTTAAAACTCAATTTAAAAATCATTTCATATATAATTAAAAAAATTGAAATCAAAATACCCCATAAGTGTTGTCGAGTAGGATTGGTGTCAATGTATGTACTCATGGAGTGGATGATTTCCCCATCGTTAGTGTCATTTGTACACCAAACAGTTTGATTATTAAAATGTATTGCAAAATTTTCTTTGATATATACATTCATCAAAATTCTTATAAAATGAATGTGTAGATGCATATTTATACCTGTGTCGCAGTGTCCTCAGGGTGATGGTCTGCTGTAAGAAATTATACAAATGAATTGATGCGACTAGATGAACCACCAGAATCTCCACGTCCACCCGAACTAGGTGTGGCCTGATCAATTCCATAGCATAATTGATGGCAACTAGTACATACATGTGGGATGAGCCTCAACACTCCTGGAGTGGTACTCAGACCAACTCCATAAAACACTCCTCCATCATCATCATCTCTATGCTCCCTACCCACTATTGCAGAAGCATGTTGATCAAGGTCTCATGCGAGTGTACTAAGGAATCCTAATGTCAAGAACACAACTCGATGATGCACAGGTGCAGGAATGGGAGGACCAGGAGCAATAACAAGGGGTTGTGCATGCACGGGGCGTTGGGGATCAAATATTTCCCCTAACCTTTGTTGTGGCATGTCGCCACCAACACCCTGAAATGATTTAAAATAAAAATAATTGGGCTTTTGCCCCATAAAAAAATCTACATACAGTTTCCTCAAAAAATACAATGGGCACTCCCAATTAGCATGTGGTGGACTATCAAAAACCATATACCATCGATCCCAAAAATTTGCACTCATCTGTGGATGTATGCACCACCTCATGGATTTTTTAGATTTATTGGGAGGAATGGGTTGTCGAGTAACAGGGTCGAGAAAGTAGGGGGCTAGGTGGGCTTTTGTTATTTAAAGGTCTAAAATTTGTTTATAAGAGAGACCGTCTACATAAAATTATCTCATCTGCTCTCTATCTCGTCAATGCCTATCTAGATTAGAATCAATGGTCCTAATGGCATCCACAACATTTTGCATCACAGATGCAAAATGTCTCATGTGTGGTGGAATTAATGCTTGATTCTGCATAGCATTGATTTGATTTTGTATGGATACAACCTGATCATTTATGCATGCTCGCAAGCGAGCCTCATCAGATGCAACAAGTGTTGGATTTGGGATATTGGGTTGAGCGGGTGGAGGGGGAGGTGGAGGTGGATGAGGTGGTGGATTGATGATATCATCAATGTTAAAATGATCCATGATATGAGATATAAGTGTGCACCTACATTAAATGATACAAAATTAACATACAAAATTAAAAAATTACAATAAATAGTTAAATTTGAAACACAAATGTAAATTTGTTTAAATAGAATGTGCATACATATACATACACATACATATACATTGATTGAACTTGAGCATGTGCATACAAAATTCAAAATTTAACATGTACATACATTTAAAATAAAAAATACGATGCATAATTTGCATGCATACATCATTAAACTAAACTCTGTACATACATATACAAATTTCAAAATTTACGATCTAGAAATATATAAAATTTTAATACATGCGTACATACTAAAAAATAAACTTGAAACATTCACAAAAAGCTCATTTTATGTCTAACGCATATATATAAATTACAATTTCCCAATAGGAGAAATCATGATCTAGTAGATAGTCATAAAATATATACTATTATAAATTCATAAATTCATGTCACTAAAAATATCCATCTAGAACCAAAATCATAAATTCATGTCACTAAATATATCTATCCAACCAAATTTATAAATTCATCACACAAAATATCCATTGAACCAAATTCATAAATTCATAACTATTTAAGATCATTGTCTTAATTTAGAAACTATTGTGGCTCTCTACTGCATCTCTTCATTTCTTTGTGTTTTCCTTTTTAGAATCAAAAATTCTCCTCTCCTCTATCCATTTTTGATGCTCATCTAAGATCCCATCCATAGCCCTGATAGCATCAACAATAGTTTTCATCTTAGATGCAAACATCCTCATAGGTGGTGTGACACATTCTTCATTTTGAATAATGTTGAATTGATCTTGGATGGTTCTAACATTGGCATTGATTCATGCTTGCAAATGAGCACCATCAATTTCAGGTGGTGGAGGTGGGGGGCTATGAGGTGGAGTGGGTGGAGGTGGAGGTGAAGGTGGTGGAGATGGATGGCGTGGAGGTGGATTGTGAATATTATTGAATCAATACATGTGATCTTTAAGATATGAGTGAACCTGCATTATGTTTGTAATTTCAAAATGTAAGATACATGTTTAGGAAATACCCTTAAACCATTCAATATAAATGGCTTAATTGAATACAAATGATAAAATATGTAAGCCTCATTTATGTCTAAGGCATGTTACTTGAATGTAAATACAATTAACTATTAATATAGGACAATTTATGAATGCTATAGGGTTTACGATTTAGAGTTTAGGATTTAGGTTTTAGGGTAATAGGATGGATTAAGGGAATCTATGTAGTAAGGTCCCAATACAAAATGACATGGCTTTTAAGTGAATAAAATTTGGTGAAGATGTCCAAGGCAACCAAATTTCATTAAGGTCTGAGGCAACTTCACCAAAAAAATTCACTTGAGCCATGTCATTTTGTCCTAGGAACTTACTAGACATAGATCCCCTTAAGCCATCCTATCACCCTAAACCATGAATCGGATGATAAGTTTCTTCAGCTGACTGGAGGGAGAATCGTATGAATCCTTGACATGTGTGGGCATGATCCTCTCCAAGATACCAGATGCAAGACTTAGTAGCTCACTATCCTCAATGTGAGATTTCAATATCTCCTCCCTTGCCTTGGTTTGAGAAAATGATGCACCTTCAGCTTCTGCATAGGAGATAGAGTGGCCAAGTTGATAGGACCTTCAACCAATTCAGGGTCAAATTCCTCTAGTTGTTCTTCCAAAAAATTCTTTACTACCTTTGCAGTGTCTCTTGCTTCCATAGCAACCTCCTTTGCCTCAACCTTCTTTTCTTCAATCATAGATTCTTGCTTGACCTTGGGAATCTCTGACATGTTTTTAGGAGCTTCAGTCTCCATGGAAATTTCAATATCTTGCATATCTAGAGGATTCAGAGTGTCCTCAATTGTGTCATCTTTCACTTCTTCAATATTAGCCTGGACATCTTCATCACAAGTTTCTTCAAATACAATGTTATATTTGTTCTTTAATAGAACTGCCTTAAGAATTTTCTCAGTGTCTTTTGCCACTTCCTCAGTTTGCCTGATCATAAGATTATTCACCCTTAATTTTCTCTTAAAATCCTTTTTAGCATCATTGAGGATTTTATTCATTTCTTCTATTGATATTACCGGACATAGATCGATAAGTATGTGTTCTCTCATTTGTTCATCTTCAATTCTTGCATTTACTCTCCTCATTTCTAAGACTTCATATAACCCTTTAGGTAACTCTGATATTATTTCTATGAGAGTCATATTGAAAATATTCAAATATTTTATTGTGGCTTCTTCAAGAGTTCTTTGACCGACACTATCAAAAGTGTCATACCATTTAGAAAGTGGTTTGAGATTACCATCCTTAATTAAAGCTTTTTCCACTTCCACTATAGTCATACCTTATCTATTACTTTTCACCCTTTTCTTTGCTTTCTCTTCATCGGAGGGCTTGTCCTTAGAGACTTTTGATGCCTTTGTGCCCTTATGCTTGATTTATCTTACTTCTTCATCTGATTCAGTTTCTTCATCATCTTCAATGACAACATAGACTCTTGTGCTTTTATCCTTCTTCCTCTTTCCTTCTCTTCCGGATGTCTAGACTTGAGCTTTTACTGGGCTTGATTTCTTTGTAGGATCGGATGAGGTTGCAGAGCTCCTTGTGGATTTAGTTCTGGAAGAGGATGTTTCTAGACTAGCTGACTCAGTTCTAGCAAGCTCCCCTTGTTTAGCTTGTTTTCTTTTCTTCCTAGCTTCCCTCACTGCTTCCATTGATATGCTGATGCTTTCTGCAAAATATTCAACTTCCTTTCTCACCTTCTGAACTATCATAAGCTTCTTCAGTTGTTCATGCACTTGCATATCCTTCTCTTCAAAGGTACCAAACCTTTCTTCTCTCAGATCCCAAGGTTTACTCAACAAGTGTTGGGCATACAACTCCAAAATGTGTTCTTCAACCTCATATCCCATAGGCATTATCCAAACTATTCTAGGTTTAGCTGCTTCCATCAAACACTAATTGTAGACATGCAGAATTTACACTCTGCATTTAATCAGGTTCATTCATCAACTGAACTGGATGTTGCATTAGATCCATTCATCACCTTCATCCATTCATTTAAATAATCTCATGGCCTAAGGTTATTTACTTAAAATCAAATGAGCATTATCATCAATCTTTTAATAATAAATCAAAAATCCATTTAAATCAAATCCTAAATCATATTCCATCATTTTCTAATTCAAATAAATCAAATATTTAAGTCTTAAAAGTCAAATCACCTTATCAGCATTAAATCAGCATAATCATCATCTATTTAATCTAACCGTGATCTAATGCTAATCCCATCCCACTTGCATTCTCTAGATATATCCACTTACACAATAAATCAATTTTATTGATTTATTAAAAGCCTCATTTTCCCTCAACATGACAAGTCAAACATTGCATTTATTGTTGTTTTTCTTGTCCCCCTCTCAGAATTTATTGCAAATTTGAATTCAAATTCTCCCTCTCATGGGCACTCTTCCCAAATCTTGCACAACCATTGACCACTCATCATTTGACAAGTGTCATCTTCCCATTGGAGGATCTTTAGTCCCACATTCACCATCTTGGCCAATCTCTCATCAATAAAATCTATAAAAGAGGGCCTTCATTCTCATTCATGGATCCACAATTTTATGCAAGGTTACTCTCTTCATTTGAGATTTGATCTTGTCCATTTCACTCCATCATCTCCATTTGCATTTTATCATCTTGAGCTTTGATCAAGGGTTGGGAAAGGGTCACTAGCACATGTGACACCAATCCACTATGGAATAGGTGACTTGTAATTGTTTTCTTAATGCTTTAGTTTTTCTTTTGTCATGTATTGCATTTTGGAAGTCTTTACAAGGTATTTCATAGAGGTATTTTGTTAGATTTGTAAAATACTAACCCCTATATGAGTTTAGTTTTTGCGGATTTTAATGGATGCCTACACTAATCAATTTCAACTATGAAGCAAATAGTATCCTTATATTTTTCCACAATAGATTTAGGAATCCTTTCCCTAGCTTGCATTTCACTCTAAAAGCTTTTGAAGTAGCCCTAGATAGCAGTTTTCCTTGCTTTGCTATCACCAATTCTATATAAGATGTCTCTGATTTGAATAGCTATTGGTTTGTCACCTTCCCATTGCACTTTACCAACTCCCAAAACTTCATTCATGAAGTAGAAGAATAGAAATAACAACAAATTGCCATACTTGAAAGAGTTTTTCTTACATCCTTCTTGATTTTACCAAGATTTTCAATTAGCTGGCCCCAAAGTAACTCACATAAGGCATATTCTTCATTTTTCTTGATCATTTGATAAGCTGCATAGATTGTAGTACCAAATACAAAGTTATCTTGGCTGGAGTGATAAATTTTATATCCAATAACCATAGAAGCAAATCTTACATTCAACTCAATGATGTAATTGATTGTCATGGCTCTTTTGTTGAAAATGGAACCAGTTGCCTCAGTGACTATTTGGTTCTTCATAGCTTTCAATGTGGGCAACCCACCAGATGAATTCATACCAGTAACAATGCTTATAGCTTCTCTTGTGATCTTGAAGGGTTGATTTAACCACATGAACTCAACATGCACTCAACTTAGTATGTACCGAACCCATTTATTTTCATCAAACATGGGAAACTTCACAATTTTTGTGAACTTCTTCTCCTCCAAAGTCTTAAATTTAGGCCTTACATAGAGATCTTCTCCCACAATGTGATTTGTGTATAGATTTAACAACTGTGAGCTACCTAGCTCAAAATTCACAGGAATATGTGCCCTAATATCTTTAATGTGCAAAACACCATACAAAACATCAGAAAATGCACCTAATGGTTCTCTCTCAATAGATTTGAATGGATTCCATTTGAATTTTGTGATGTAGAGGCAATGAAGACCCAAGAAACAAATTGACACAACTCTCAAATATGCCACTTTGACATCAATCCCCAAACACACAATAGGGCAACTCAAATACTCAACACAATCTGATTACACAAAGACCTATCTCAACATCATTCAGGCATCTACTCAGACCCAATACAATATTCCAATTAGATTCTTCAAGGTTCATTAGGCCAACACCTAGTTTCACTAGACTACCCTACTCAAAAGGCTACAAGATTAGGCTTGTTTTACAAACAAAGTACCATTAGACCTTTTTGTTTTCATAAAACCTCCTTAGAGAGAGTTGTATTATCATACCTAACCTCATATTTCATGATCTTTACTCAAATTAGAGGCCTCTAGACCGTTGTACAACTAAACCCTCCTTTTCATTACATAAACTAGGGTTTTATTCAAACACACAACTCTTGGGATTGTAGAACCTCACAATTGCATCTAACCTCTTACATTTGCTCTGCATTAACTCACAAATTCATCAAAAGGTCAACTCCTTCACATATTTATCAAAACTACACTTTGGTGCCATCATTTACATAGAAGAAACCCTTTTACCAGTCCTTAGAACACTACTCCATGACAAAACCATGACTCTACAACCTGCCCAATCATTAGAACACACAAAAAGAACATTAAATAAGTCATCCCATTGAAACACAGAGCCTTACAGTAGGTGGGATGACTGGGTTTACATTTTCTTCCTCAAACTGTGTTTTTACTGCCCAACATATAGTTTTCAGAAAAATTGAGATTTCTTCCCCAAAACCCAATGGGAAAAAATCAAATATGTTCTAAATGAAACTTGACACATGATTCTATACAAATATAAGAATTCTAATTTATCACCTTGACTGTACAGGCCGTACAGAAGATACAAAGTTCTGGAAATCAGAAAAATTGTGATGTAGCAACAAATACACGTTTCTGTTATGAAATCCTTCAAAATTCATTGAACAAAACTTTGGTTCAAGCCTTTTATGGATTTACATACATTTTTGCATCAACATCCAACTGCCTAACTCCTTTTAACTACCTTTGAAAATCCTAACTCCTAATTACCCCTAAAACTGTGTTTTGACAACTTAATTGTGCACTTAATAGCTTTATTGTGCAATCATTGACATTTGGGCCTTTATGACCCCCAATCACCTTAAATTCAATCCCATGACACCAAAAGACCTCACTCTTGCCCACCTACCTACAAATTCTAATGTTTTTTCCTCCAAGACTTATAATTTCAAATTTGATACATGAGTGCACATGTGCACATTTGACCATCAAAACTCCAAAACCCCTAAATACATGAAAGAGTGGTCTTTTTAGACCTTATTTTCAATACCTACAAAGATAAAACATTTGAAACTTCAAGATTCACCTGAAGTCCTTCAGGACAGACTGCTACCAAAATGAACTTTGTAACATGGTTGTAGGTGCCCCTACACCATTTTGGGCGGGGTCTTTCCTTAATATCAATGACTATTGGAGTGACCATTTTCAAAAATTTCAATCTCACAAGTTTTGCAGATAAATACCTTTCACCAGATTAGGGTTTGTTCGCCGAATCACCTTTAGACTTGTACCTCACCAAAATTCACTTGCAGATCTCTCCAAACTTCTTCTTCTCAAAATGCAATGTGATGAATGAGGAATAGAAGTAACCTTTTATCATTTGCACACCTAACTTTTTATTGCAATAAATGTTTTTTCCCTAGGTCTTCTGGATACCCTATTTTCATAGTCTGTGAAAGAAAATTCTTCTGTGAACCTTCAATTTTGCATAAATTTCCTCCACAAGTGTTCCCAAAACATTTGTAGATCACTAATGCAATCGTTGCAATTTGCCACATCCCAGTACCAACTATCAGTAGGGGGCTAAAGGTTTTCTTGAGAGCTCCCCCTAGGCCAAAGGCCTTAAACTAATTCCTGGAGGAATTTCCAGCACCAAATTTTGGTGTGGATTCATTTCTTGCATCAGAAACACTCTTCTTCACCCATGTCTTCTTCATTTGATTCCCGATCTCATCAGTAGTAACTTTTCCTTTTCCCTTATCATCCTTCTGCATATTTTTCCCTTTGTTTACCAGACCCTTCCTACTTCTGCAGAATATTGCAATCTGACCAGATTTATTACAATTAGAACACATGACATTTTTTTGTCCAGACTAGTTATTCCATTGATTTTCTCTTGATTTGGACCGGTTAGCAATATGGCCAAATCTATTGCAGGCATAACATCTGACATCTCTATTGAAAAAGTCGTTTGTCATATTTTTGCATTGAATTGACTTATGACCATACTTATTGCAATTGAAACACTAACCAAAGAATTCAATGGACCACTTGGATTCATTCTACTTCTACATTGACCAGTCATATGACTAAATTTATTGCAAACAAAACAATATCCATTGAAATTTTGAGCATTGGGTTGTCTTACCAAATACCTTCTAGCTTTGTTCGTCTGATTTCCTTGCCTAAATTTCCTTTGACCAAATCCAGAGCTTTCTCCTTTCTCATATCCAAGACCTTGCTTGTCACTTCCACTCTTCTAACTTTGAATAAGTTCATCAAGCTTAGCTGAGCTAATCTTGAACTTCTCCTTGTATTCATTTGTAGTAGTAAGTTCATCCCTGAGAATAACAATCTGTCTTTCAAGCTCTTCTTCATTTTTTTTGGATTGTTGCAATTCAAGCTCCAATTGATTGAATCCACCATTAATTCTACTGCATTCTTCATATTTTTCTTTCAAGGACTAAGGAAGATTCTCTTCATTCTTCTTTTTCTCTTCAATCTCCTTGGTCATCCTCATCACAATAGATTTCATCTCATGCTTTAGGACAACATTATCTCTGGTGAGCTTTTCACATTCTTCTGTCTTTTCCTTCAAGGCTTGAGTTAGGTGATCATCTTCCATGCTTTTACTTTCTTTCTGCTTGAGCTGATCACAAAGATCCTTTCTCTTTTCCGTAGACTTATTGGTTTGATCTTTCAATGATTGAATGAATTTCTCAGCATTAATGAGGCTTGCTTGCAATTCCTCGACTTCAGATTTGGACTGATCAAGATCATCTAGTGCCACCAAAAGTTGTTGTTGAAGACTGTCGAAATTCATTGAATCACCTTCCCGGATCTTCCCCAAGCTATTAAACTTCTTTTGAGGAACTAGGATCTGATACTAATTGTTGGAATCAAGGAACACTAAGAGGGGGGGTGAATCAATGTTCTACAAAATTTGACATTATTAATTTGATTTTTAAACCACTTATAGCATTGAACCAAAAGAAAGATGCAAGAACACAAGGCAATCAACCACAACACCATAACACATGGATTTTTACATGGAAACCCTGTTAGGGAAAAAACCACGGTGAAGGCTAATCCATAATATGAGTATACTAAAAATAAGTGTTTACAAATGGGGAATGCACATGCATTCAAACACACTGCCTAGAGCTCACTACTCAAATACAAAAGGTTTACTGCCCAAAAGAAGACTCACTGTATTACAGTCATAGATAGAAAACTGGAGTGGATGAGCTATGAAATAACATCTGCTAATGCCTAAGTATAGTTCTAGTTAAGCACATTGACAACATTCTTCACATTCTGTCTGATTCTACTCTTGAAACTATGTCTGCTTTAATTTGAATCACCAATATTTTTTTTGCACAAGTGAAACTACACACAATTGATATATACTCCTTCTGACTTTTGCATCATATCGCATCACATCTCAAAATGATATGAATAATCGATTATATATATCCGCAACTAGAGATTACATCAACTGCATGTCGGCTTTAACAAAATATAAAACGTGCACAAACTGTCGGCCCAATCCATAAACAATTATCAATGCAAACCAATCAATGTCAGCCAAAACAAGGACCCAAACAACATGTCTCGAACACGAAACACCTTAAAAAATTACGCCTCGAAGATCCACAAAACACTATACTCACCTAGTCGGCCTTTCTGCACTGTTAGACTAAAAATCAATAAACCGGATCTTCTAACTTGCACACCAATCAATACGAGGCCCGATGATTCAAAGATAAGATAGTTCATACATCAAAAGACCTTCCCTGATATCCACAACACAAAATGATAACAGGAAATTACATATGAGCCAATGTACACAACTCTATCGGATGCCTTGGTTTAGCTTTGACAGTTAACATATATCTTCAATCTGACTTTTGATATAAGCAAATATTGAGGTGCAGATAAGATTACTGACTAGGGTTTCCATCAATGACAACACCAAATGACTTGTGCAGTGTCTCTTGCCAACAATCACAACATTATATTTTCATTGTTTAACTACAATGATTATCCGTTTTCCATCTCATAAGTGGCATAACAATTTTTACTTACTTTAGATTTGTTAATAAAAAAAGAGACATGTCTTAATATGTTTGTGTATATTTTACATAGGTATATTATGTTAAAGGTATATATACTAGTTTATGTTTTCAAACTAGTTCCTTATCCAACCATTAAAATTGTATTTTAAGTTGAGTATATGTAGACACTCAAAAAGTCTTGATCAATATTATGCATTTGATTCTGATTAACTAACATCATTTCTTCCTAAATCACTTCAAACTAACCAATTAATTAAATAATCTTTATTATTTAGTTAATTCATCAATTTCTATTATTAATCAAATAATTAACTTTATTGGATTAATTCACTTTCTTCTGATTAATGTTCATCCTATTTAATTAAAATCAAATCATTTAATTAAATTCCCCTAAGTCTTCTCATTTGATTAAATAAATCAAACTATTTAATTAAATGTCATAAATCCCCTAATCCACTCAAGTTGATTAATTCTGAATTAATTAACTGTAATCACTCCCTAATCCTCATTACCCATTTATCTAGCTTTTAACTTCACCAAAGTTAAATCAACCCATGGTCAACTAACCAAGTTGGACATGAAAATATTTTTTTCTAATTAACTAAATAGCCTATTTTCCTCACAATGGCATATTCCTAGGAATATTCCTCCCAACTACCCCTTCATTCAATTTCCTTTCAAATGGCTTTAAAGCCTCTTACAAACTTATAAATACCTCTTACAAAGGCATTTAATTGCTCTTACATGTCATCTTGTCCCTCTTACACCCTCAACAACATTCTCTTACATCTCAACCATATTCATTCAATTCCCTTACATCCTCTTACACATCCATCTACATGCCTTAACTCTACACATTCTCCTAAATGTATTCCACATCCATCCATTAGCCTTGTGACAAGTGTCACAATCCTATTAGCTCCCCATTTAGTCCCACATTCATCAATTTCACTCTCTTTTCAACCCTAGAATCCTATAAGTATAGGCTTTCTCTACACAATATGGATCCACAATCTCATGCAATCTCACTATAGTCATTTTCACTCATAGCCATTACTCATTTACACTCATTTTCATCACATTTTAACTTATTTTCATTGTTATTTGGAATCAATCTCATACACTTGGAATCAATTTCAACTTGGAGCTTATCAAAGGGATTGAGAAAGGGCTACTTTTCACATCAAAGTAGCACCAATCCCCCTATGGGATGGAGGTTTGGTTGATTTAGTTTGATTACATGCTCTTATTTTCTTTCTTTTACGCTTTTATTCCATGTTTTCATCTTTGTTTGATCAAGAATCTCATAGGGAATGCTTTATTTGTGCTTTCTAACTTGACTAACCTTGTTTCTTTTTCTCTTGTTAGCTAGTTGCAGATAGGCATTCACAATATATAAAGCTCAATTGGGAATTTCCACTATTTCAACTATCACGTGAAATCTTTGCTATTGTGGAGGATTTGTTCATGACTACATATATTCATTCGAATACTTGATACTCATAAGTCTTTTCTTTACCCTAAGCCATCAAATTTTTGAATAAAGAAATATTCTATTATAGAAATTTGAGTTGTAAGTGAACTATAACTTAAGATTTCAACATGAACATTGACAAATTTCTTGTATTGTTTCATACCTATTGGAATCCTCACTACACCAAGAATTTCCCTCATTAGAGAAAGTATGGTTTGTAGAATCGAAAAGGTAGATATAACTATTGGAAAATTCGTTTGTCATTAAGGAGATTGTTGGCAACATGAGCATGATGATGTGAAGAGATTGTTGAGTGGGGAGATTGATGAATATTGATGAGCATGACAGTATATGGTGTTGTCATTAATGGCAACCCATGACATAGATGCAAAAGAGTTGGTTTGAAGAAGACCAAGTGGTTTGGATAATTGCCTAAGTGCTAGAGTGCAATTTCAGTATTTAGCGAACCAGTTTTGTAGTCCGCTTTGCTCCTCTATGAAGAATTTGGTTAGGTGGTTTTAAGGTAATGTTGGTGTGTGTTGGAGGAGGCTCAATCCAAAGTTTCATGACTTCATGTCTTCTACAGTCGAAGATAGTGTTGACAACATATTGGCTCTAGAAATGGCAGAGTTGCAGTGACAGAGTGTATGTTGGAATGCTTCGCATACCACCTTAGATGAATATTATGTTATGCATATTTGAGGAAGTGTTTATAGATGTTAGAGGTGTGTACATTCCAAGTGGCAAGTGTTTTCGCTGTCCGTATGTTAAGGTGTGGATGAACAATTGGTTCATTCAGATATTACTTCACCAGTTTTTCTATCTAGGCTGACCTAAGTATTTTGGGGTTGTGCAGAGTTAAATTGTGTATGGAGGGGTATCATAAGAGTGATTATGAGTCATGCCAACCTATTTTTATGGCGTACACATTTTGGGTTATTTCTGAAGGCATGTGTGTTGGTGTTTTTAGTCAATAGATTATGTGGTGCACGATACATATAATTAAGCCGACCTAATTGATGTTTTGGGTTGTTGTGGTATATATATAAGGTTGATTCATTATACAAGTGGAGTGAATAGAGTGTGTAGAGTGTGTGTGCAAGACATGGTGTAGAGAAGTGTGAGTTATAGTTGTGGTGAAGTATGAAGTGTGTTAAGTAATTTTTCTGAGCTTCAGTGGAACTGTATCTTCAGCATAGATTAAATGCATTGTTAACAGTTCATATTTGGTAGGGAGCCACCCTTTCTTCTATCTCTTTCTATTCTAGGTAGTGAGCCCTTTGGTAGTGAGCCGTCGATAGTGAGCCTTTCTCTTTTTTGGACAATGAATCATTGGACAGTGATTCCACCTTTTGTATTAAACATTGTAGCTGGTTATAATATATTGTGAGCTAATCCTGACCGTGGTTTTTTCATTTTTGGGTTTTCCATGTAAATTTGGGGTTCTTGTGTTCTTTGATGTGATGCATTCTTTCTATGTTCATTTCCATTACTGCAAATTTAATGTGATGCAATAAATGAATGTTTAAAGTTGATGAAGTTAATGAATTCCAAAGAATACCAATTCACCCCCTCTCAATATTATGGGTGTTCAACAATAACTTATTAGGTTAAAAAAGAAAAAGTGCACTTTGCTCTAGTCCTTCCGACATATCCTAAACCAAGGTCAAAATCTAACATGTTTTTGATGTGGCTTCAACTCTCACTTAGTGCAGTTTTAAAGTGAGCTTTGGAAAAGTTTCTATTTTAACTTGTCGGACACATGTGATCTTCACTTTCCATATGAAAAATCTTAAGGTACAAAAATGAAATATTCACACAAAATTCTGTCAATGACATTTGAGTCTAGTTCTTGCACTAAACCTTTAGTTGCAAAGACAAGTTTCACAAAAGCCATTTGCAAAGCTAAATATTCGACGGATGAAGTTTTAGCACAAACCCATACAATAGTTCAAAGTGGACACAAGAAATTCACATGGATAGTTGGAACATGGAGATCTATATGGGTGAAAAATCAACTTGCATCTAAATCTATTATATTGACACATTAGATTTTGGTTCACTTAGCCTTTGGTATATATCTTGATATAGTCTTACTGAATCAATGCTTATGCCCACGTAATAAATGCACAACTACTACTATGTAGGATTTCAATGGGTAAAATTTTGTGAGGAATGGAGATGTATAAAAGTACATATATTCCATGATTCCATGGAAATACCATTAGGAACCAAATTTAGGGCCCAACAAAGGACAATTAAGATAGCAATTACTAACAGATAATCGAGGTAGGTGATCGTGCAGAAACAGTCATAGGCAAAACTGAATGAAAGGAAGTGACAATTGTATAACGATTTCAATTCAATCAAAACTTCCATTCAGCCCAGAGAAAATTCAGGTATGACCAATGACTAAAAGATTTAGAAAAATGAAAAAAGAGTTCAAAGGAATGACATTGCCCTATCAAATTAAGGCAAGTTATGTTGAAATAACAGACACAAACTTTGGATTTTAAAATATAGTGGACTTAAAAGATTGACCAGTTCAGAAAAAACTAAGTGGGCTGAAAAAATATGTTGGATATCCCTTTCTAAAATTGAGAGCTAATAATTGGAGACGAGTTGTATTGGAAGCATTTGATGAATATGCTAAGAGGATAATTAATATCAAATGGTTGAAAATTCCATACAAATCATTGTCAAAGTTACCTAAAATGATATACATAAGCAATTTTATTAAAGAAATTGGTGACATGATAACTTTATTTAGTAGGGTATTAAAATTCCTTATTCTACCATATTCAAGGACCAGATGTATTTGTACATTGAAATAATCCAGTTGGGACAGGAAATTTTTCATTGGCCTAGGTTCATCAGTGATAGCTTGTATGTTCAAATTATCAATTTCCAATAGCAGAAGATTTTTTATATAACATGTTTTTTGGTTTATGCATATGGCAAATTCACCGCCAGCAATTCATTGATGGAAAATTCACCGTCATGAAAAATTCACCGCCAGCAATTGGAAAATTAACCACATTAATATTTTTAATAAAATCAAAGTTTTCGAAATATATATTAAAAAATATTAATGTGGTGTGTGAATTGCTGGTGGTGAATTTTACGTGGCAGTGAATTTTCCATCGGTGAATTTTCCATGGCGGTGAATTACTGACCGTGAATTTTCCTTCTGTGAATTGCTGGCAGTGAATTTTCCTAAAGCCGTTTATACTGTAGCAATCAACGAAACTTTTAATGGTTTAGAGAAGATTGCAGTATTAGGTCTTGGTCTAGGAAAATTATTTAGTATATGAGAATTATCCTCAGCTGGAAGCACATAAATCTATGGATAATTACATGAGAGTGACTAATTATTTTTCAATATGGCTAATGCAACCCATGGAAGGAGATAATACTAAAAGATTGTCTCTTGAATCACAAGCAACAATTGTCGAGAGAGGAAGTTGGTTCATACAGTTTATCAAATTTTCCTACTTAAGAATGGAAGGTTTCAGTGGGAAACCTTATAAATTGCCTAGACATCCCACGAATAAAATAATTTTTTTTCTAGAGTATGAGAGGCAAATAATTGAGTCCCATAACTTATTGGAGTTCAAGAACAAATCTGGTATTCAATTTCATATTAGAATTGGTTGGTATAAGTGTGATAGTCTCAATTGTTCCAAAGCTTCATATGTAATAGAGTTATAGAAGCATACCATGCAAGTGTTTGAACTAGCTCGAAAAAACTATGATCCATTTGGAAAAATGGAGAATAAGGTATCATAAAGTATGAGGCATTAACCTCATATTGAGGACTTCTGGATGGATTATTCAGATGAGCATGAAGTAAGTAAAATAAGTTATATAGACTTACTTTGTAGAAAATTAGAACTTTGGGAACCCATGTAGTTCCACTGGAGATGGAGGAAGATGAATGTACTTTAGATTTTGAGTATGAATAGTATAAGATTTATGATGACCCTATTGTATATTTGAAATGGAGAGAAGCCAAAGTGGATAATTTGGAGATGATAACACATGGAGTGTTAAAAAAAATTAGTTTATGGATCAAACATTGGAAAAGGGAACTGGAGTCCACAGGTACCACGCCAACTTATGCTAAAGATGCAAAATGAAAGGAGAGAAATGATCGTGATTATGATGATTATCTTCTTAAATAAATAAAAATATATAGAGGAGACATTAAAGATGCTGCATCAGAAAATCTTACAGTGAAAGAGAATATAATGGTTATTGAATAGATAGTAATAGGTCATCCAGTTGAAGATTCTTCTATTCAGTTGCAAAAAAAACCTACAGTGATAAGATATACACCTCAAAAGGTGAGAGGCAAAGGAAAAGATAAAAGTCATAGAACCTACGAAGATGGGTTCTAACCTGCATGACAGGGACATTAAATATTGCACAAAAATGGACAAACATAACTAGTTAAAGAAAACCTACCAAAAGATGAAGGTGCATAAATGCACATGTCAATGGTCCATGTGACATCATAACCTATTGTTGCAGATATTTTGACTGATCAACAACCTCAAATGGATAAAAAGCTATAAGTCCAAAAGATGAAGGACTAGATCTAGAACAAAGAACACATGAAAATATTATTTTTAGTAGTCAAGTTTTTTAATCTATTGCTTGTGGTGAGAATATTATGCAGAAAAAAATAGAAGAGAAAAGTTTAGAAGGTGAAAGTACAGTAGAGAAAATTCATTAATAAAGCTTGCCAAATGGAGTTAGTAGTTGACATATTGATTCAAAATGTAACAGATGAGTGAAAACAACGAGGAGAAATGTTCAGAGAAATCGAACAAGAATAAGTGTATGTAGAAATAGAAATACCTATAGACAAAGCTTTGAAGCAACTTAATAAAGAAACTAAAAAAGATAGTCTTATCAAAGACAATGCACTATGTTTTACCAAAGAACAAAATGAAGAATCAAAGCCAAATTATGTAAATACATGTCACTTTAAAGCACAATTGAATGAAGAAGAACTCATTGAGCAAAGATCACCTGAAAGAGATTTATAATTGAGTACAGTTACATATACAGACACTCCCTCTTTGCTACTCAGCAAATGACAGCCAAATCACAAATAAAAGTGGTATCTTTGGACTTGAAAAGTATAGCGAGAAAAATTGTAACTCCTAAGATGAGGAAAAAATCAAGAACATTATCTGCATCGATAAGGGACAATTCAGGATAAAAAAATGGTGCAAGTTGCCACTCCACTTGTAGACAAGGATAAAGAAGATATGACACCATTGGATTATCAACAAACCACGATGGATTTGGGGTGACCAACAAGAGAACAATAAATTAATGAATTGAAAGCCAATGAAGATGCCCTAGTAATAGGAATGCAAAAAGACTTTGAAAATACAAGAACTGCAACTTTAGGTAGAACAATTGTAAGGCTACATAAAGTAATTCATTGCACCAATGCAGGATATGAATCAATTGCCAAGTAATCCTATCTTATTTTCCAAAGGTCAAGTACTCATATTGGATAAAATAAAACATGTCGATGGAGTCACATATAAATGGATAAAATCCATGATTGAAACGAGAGAATGAGTAATAAAAGATGGCATCAAAGGCACGACAAAAATTCTAAAGTTGAAAGAGAAAATGACCATCTATTGAGGGACAATTTTAGACAAAGGTTAGAACAAAATGAAATCCAATTATCCAAATTGATAAAGTTGTAGAAGGTCAATACCAAAATATTAATAAAGGAAAAGGTCTTAAACTTACAAACTATAATGAAATTGCAAACTTAGGTAGAACAAATGAAGTTTGAAAAGCAGGTTTAGAATGGCAAGAGTAGGAAAAAAAAATATGACAAAAGATTTTGGATCGGATTTTTGAAGATAATGGTGTTATTTTTAAGTTAACACAATCAATATATGAGGATAATAAGATAGATAACAAGGAAGAGAGAATAAAGATGTTCAAGGCTATCAGTGATAGTGTAATGAAAGTGATGGAAGAATATCAAAAGATAGTTAAAGTCAAAGTGCAGAAGGCAGCTTTAGTTTTGGTAGTATACACTACTATCAAGTACAAGTGAAAATTAATGTAGGGCTTCCCTTCATAAGAAATAGTTAAAGTTTTGATTGATTTTACTAAATATAGTCAAAAGCAAGAAGATTTGCAAAAGGAAGTCATCATTGACATTAAAGACCATTTGAACCTTAATACTATCTTTTTGATCATACAAATGATGAAGTTTCTTTCTAATTTTGGTGGTGAAGGAATTTTTTCCATTGTTGTTTAAAATATGCAAGTTTGGGATATTAGCATGCCATGGTATGTGTTGTCTTAGTTTTGATTCACTTTTCTCCCCATCTATATTCAAAATATCGTATCACTCATTAATTGGCTAATTCTAAGTTCTATGGGTCTTTGAGTCTTCCTATGTTGTTAATCATACCACTTGAGTTCCTTAAATCCTTCAACACTTAGTCATTTTACCTAAAATTGGACTCCTAAGTCAGTTTTGAAACTACTGTCAGGAACCATAAGGTTCTCACAATTGTGTCAGGTTCTGACGAGGATTTCACAAACCACCTTGGCTCTGGCAAAGTATCTTTTTCTTCAACGGAAGTCTTTGAGGTTGGTTCTCAAGCTTCTTTCGAGAGCTACCAAGGTTTCTGAAACCTTTCTCTCTCCAAAAAAAAGTTCCCCTTCAAGAGGAAAATCGTCAAAAGCATGAACAAAGCAGTACTTTATTTTAGTTTCAAAACTATTGTCGAAAGACGACAAGGTTCTCACAACCTTGTCAGACTCTGACACCAAATCAGTAACTTCATATTTTTCAATCGAAGAAGGAATGAAAGACTGGTACAGGGGCACCATTGACAATTTTTGTCAATCAAGGTTGTTAGTGAGTAGGCTCTAGGTGTGGAGTCATGCTCTAGGTGTGGAGTCATTAAACATTAAATAAGGTTATTTAGACCATTTATTGATGTATTGGGTTATGTTTGAGTCTTGTTAGGTGTTTAGGCAGTTCAAAGAGCAAATATTGCTAAAAATGCAAAAGTTGTCATTTATGCAAAATTGCAAAATAAAGTTGTAAAAAGGCAGATTTTGGGGAGATCAATAGTTGAGTCATTCAAAAGACAGTTTTAGGCATTGGGACAGTTAGTTTTAGAGGGAAAAATTTTATATATGATGAAAAAGCATCGATGGAAGGTTGGTCTGAAGATTGAAAGGAAGAAAATCAATAAAAATCACTGCTTTTCCTATTATTTATGTGTTTTCTCCAAGTTACCAGCCAATGTATGGACTATACATTGATTTTTGTTTTAAAAGCTTTCAAAACTTGTATATATGTGTTAGCTATCATCAAAAGGTGGATTGATAGGATTCTTGTGAAGTTTGTGGTTTCTAAAATCAAATTTTTGTACATGGTGTTATTTTTCTATTGGCCAACATAAAAAACCCTATTTTGTAACTGACATAAGTCTTGATAAAAGGCTAAGGGTTTGGGTCTATATGGACATTGTGTTGTAGCATTTGCAGTGGTATTGAGTTGCAAGGATTACTGGTTGTAATTGGTTCAATTTACTGGATAATAATATTGGACTCTCTGTGGGTGGGCGTAGCCCAAGTTTGGGTGAACCACGTTAAATATTGTCTCTTGCTGTTATTATTTATGTGTTTTTCATTTCTCTATTTAATCTTTATTTGCATTTAATCGATATCTTCTGCATACAATTCCTAACACATTGTACCTCAGTGGAATGGGTGGAAACATTTAGAATTAGGTGTATTCATGCTTGGTGAGTGCAGGGGAGGTTAAATAAGGTGTTGGGCATGATGCCCTAGGTGGGAAAATTGAGTTTTCCATGTGAAATTGAGAGGTTTTGGTGTGGTAAAGTATGAAATAGGTTGGGGTAGCATTATTTCTTGATTGAGTGAGTATGTGCAGGCCTAATTGGACCTGATTGAGGTGTTGGAAAGGTTGTGTAAGGTTTCGAAGTGAGGTTTTCAATAAAACCCTAGGTTATTGGCTAGAAAAGAGGGTTTTTGGTTTAGGCAACTTGGTAAGTGAGTTTCTCAAAAAAATTGGGAAATCTTTGGTTTTGACACCTGTAGGTTGCTGCCCAAATGAGTTTAGAGGTTTAGGGAAAGTTTTGAGACAAGGTTCTTTGTAAAATAGACCAAATTGGAGGCCTAGTCAGCGTTGGAATCTTGATTTGATGAAGTTGTTACAAAATAACCTATTGAAGTCTTGTGATATGTTGTTGTGGGCCCTGATGGGTGTTTGAATTGGTGCTGGTCCTGATCTGAGAGGACCTCCTATAAAATTTGTACCCGATTTACTCAAATTGTAATGCTACAAGGAATTGTGTAGATTTGGTGAGATAGAGAAAATTTGAAGTTTGGTGATTTAATAAGTGGTTGTTTTGTTTGCAATTTAGGGCCTCCCCTGATTGGCATCAAAGACAACCCTCCAAAATTTGAAGGAATTTTTTTAAGTTGTGACAACTCTTTTAGAGTCTGATAGGGTTCTCACAACCTCATCAACTCCCATCACCTAACTCATAACTTCCAATCCCCCGGACACTAGCAGGGTAAATGCAAGAAGATGAGTCCACAAAACGTGGAAGTTTTTTCCTTAGAAAAAAATCTGAAATCGGCTTCAACAAAATGGGATCCCGTTTTTTAATAAATGAGATCCCATTTAGGTTCAGGACCTCTAGCCAAAAAAAGGATCCCATTCTAAAATGAGATCCTGCTTTTTAAAAAACAGGATCCCGTTTTATTAAAAAAATAACTTTTTTATGATTTTAAGAAACAGGATCCCATTTTTTAGAAAGCAGGATCCCTTTTCAAAAAAGCATAATATTTTTTTTATGATTTTTAGAAATGGGATCCCGCTTAAAAAATGGGATCCTATTTCTTAAAATCATAAAAAAATAAATAAAAATTATGAAACAGGATCCTGTTTTGAAAACGGGATCCCGTTTTTTAAATTTTGATTTTTTGGTTGAATTTTTGCTTTGTTTTTCGGTTCAGGAAAAGGCTTGGGGACCCAAACCTAAGCTTTGGACCTAGTTGGACCTGCAAGTTGAAGGTCCTAACAATGTCACAAGAAAATAGTGACTTTTGGCATATGTCTGAAGACTTTTTTTGCAAAATTTTTTGACAAAATTAAAACCCATTATAGATGAGATAGTGTAGATTCTAAATATGTATTTTTTTTACAATTGGTTTATTTTTTCTATTTTTCAATTAATTTTTGATGAAACTAGTCCATAAACTTGAAATATCAGGGTTTTTTACTATTTTAATAACTTTTTATTAAAAAAAAAAATTTGTAAAATGAATTGCATGAAAACATACTTCAGACAATTCTTTTCAATTTAAAAAAAATCAAAAAAAGATAAGTTTAAGCCATATTATGCGTGACGTACATGACAATTTTTCAAAACGACAAATATGGCTAATAAAAAATTAACCAAAAAAAATCAGTAAAAAATTACAAAAAAATATTGAAAACATGCTTCAATGAGTTACAATTTTTTTCCCAAAAATATTTAGAAAAATATGATAATTTAGGTCAAAACATGGATGACATACACATGCATGGTAGGGTAAGAAAAAGTGACTTTTAAACAGTGGTTTTTTGAAATTCCTATTGAAAATCAATTTGTAGCATCTGGGTATTAAAATAAATTACATATTTGGAAACTAGACTCCAAGTACTACATTTTATGATTAGTGAATTTTTTCAAGATTCCATCTCTAAGTGCTTCAAATTTTAAGGTCAAATGCATCAAATTCTGAAAATCAGGGAAAACACTTCCACTTTTTGGCCAAAAAGTGAATCAACTTCTTGGTAGCACCCAACAAAGGTAAAAATAAATAAATGGATAAAGTGGAGACTGATTGAGGTTTTGAAACCTTTGTCAAAATTTGATGAGGTTTCAAGAACCAACCAAAGTTTTGATTCTCTTTTACATAGAAAATTTGAAAGATGGAACCAACAAAGTTACCTACCCTAAATTAATTGCTATTAGAATTGAGTGAGATGAATTAATGATAATGTATATGAAGGAAATAAGCAATCAAATTCAGTTATTCTACACATTTGCAAACAAGAATTAAGGGTTTCTAGAGCACGAAGAAGAAGAATTATGATGGATAGTTGGGTTAAGGTAAAAGAAGAGTTTCTTTATAGAGCAATTCTCAAGAGATATTCAAGCGGGTAAGTACACTCCCAACAATCTAGTAGCTACTTCCATTACTCATATCAATTTATTTTTTAAAATCCCCAAAGGGTAAAAAAAAATATCCTAGGCACCACTCTAGCATAAATTTCCTAAAAATAGAGAATTAAAATTTGAGCTAGAATTCACAATAAAGTATAAATATCTAGGATACGAGCACTTGTCTAGTTTAACCAACACATTATTGGAGATTGGTGATACTAGGCTAGGGTTGTAAACCTTGGTAAATTCTAGGAAAGTGTGAATAAACAAGATAGGGCCTCAATTACTTAGATGTTGGTTGAGAGTGGTTTACTTGAAGCAATTGCCTTCCATATAGTCGTATAGCGCATAGATCTTGTCCTCTAGTGCATAAAACGCTATGATCCTCAGACTAGGGAAATGTGAATTGAGGATGATAACATGTTGATTACTCTGGATAGAGCCACCATCATTGGTTGCGTCAAGTGAGAATTTTTTACGAACTTTAACTTCACTTTATCACAGGGTCATTTTAATGAAAGGAAAGGATATTATAAAAATATCATTGCTAGGGAGTGGTTTTCTATTCCCAAAAAGGGAAAGTACCAATTACCTAAAAATTTACACAGGTCACATTTTAAAGATGAAATTTCAGACATTACCAAATATTGTATAATTGAGGGGTAATGTGAATTCCCATGAGTTTGAAGAATGGATGTTTTATTTGTACTAATCATTTATGTTGGATTGCAATACCTAGATTGGGAAACTCTCATCAATGGTAGGATACATGACATCATATCAAAATTTTCCATTAAAAAATATCTCTTTTATACCTTGGCATGCACTAGGCCATGGCCAAAACTTCAACCTATTGAAGAATTTGATGATCAAATTCAGATATATCACTACTAATTTGATCTGAAGTTGGAAAGAAATCACAAATTCATGAGGTTGAATGATGTATTCACCATAAAGTTAGTTAGAGAATTTCAAGGTAATTTGGGTCAAAGGATTTCTCCTAAATCCATCCAACTGATAAACAAGTATGGTAGATATTTTATTTAGTTCCAAAGGTTCACCTACATTAGAGTAGGAGGATATGATGGACTACCTCGCAAGTTACCTAAATATGTAGAGGAAAGTTCATCCTCATTGAAATTTGCAAGAAAGTTGTAGAGGCGAACAAGAGATGTGCTAAAAGGAAGAAGGTTGGCATCCCATTCCGCATTGGTCTGGAGTATTATTCATGCAAATCTCAAATATATAGATGCCCTCAACATTGAGAGGGATATTGTGAAATACAATATTTCTACCTATGGCATGAGGTTTCTATTTGATAGGAAGAAATTTGTAAAGGACAATTAGAACCTTGGTTTTGGATTCCATCACATCCCTCATATGTAGGATTATTGGGTTGATTGACCTGGTGATTTTGAATTCAAGAAGAGAAGTTGGATGAGAATGACTCTGAGATAGATTATTACATTCAAATTAGGCTAGGACATTGATGGTGTTGAAGATGATGGATTTGACTTGGTGGATCCAATCTAAACCAGTCATATATAGATGTAACCCATGGTGCTAATTGATTGGAGTCTTAGAGAACCCAAGGGCCTTGAGACTAGAACCACCATAGTCCTAAAATTACTTAGATATGTCTTGCAAAGAAAAAGGGTGAGGATTCTAAGGCCCAACCCAAAGGAAGGAAAAGGATAGGAGAACAAAATAACCCTAGTTAGGTAGGGAATTCTACATCAACTATAGTGTCACATCCCATGCAACACATAGCTATACCAAGTGGAAGTGGAGATGGGGAAGAGCCTCCAAAGGGAAGAAAGATCCCTAAGAAGACATGTGGTGATGGTCCACCCAAAGACAGTGGAGTGGAGAATCAAGTAGAGAAAGACATACAAAAAGAAAAGGAAAGAGATAATGAAAAAGAACAAGAAATTGAAATAATGGATGTTGATCCCTCTGAAGCACAACCTAATCTCTCTTGAGATGTGACTGACAAGAATATACACAAGGGTAAATCCCTTGTCTCATTTCCTTTCAATTTGCAAAGTGTAGCAAAGACTCCTATTTTAAGGAGAGCAGTTCATTTTTCATCACCAAACTCTTCATCTCAAGCCATTGGTATTACCTTCACTCCTTCACGGTTGGAGAAAAAATTACCTAAGAAAATAAAGACAATATAAGTTAGTCTGTTGGATGATAACATAGTGGGTCAATTATTACAAAAGGTCCCCCAATCCTAAGAAACTAAAGACCACCTCAAGGTTAATGGATGACAGTGATTTTGGCCACTTGTTTATAGAAATTGTACACCCCTCTGCATAAAAGGAACCTAAATAGGTTATTGCAACTAACTATAATATGAAAAAGGTAGATTTGGGGCCCCCAAGAAAGGATGGCGATATTCACAATTTGAAGTGACTACTACAAGGTTAGTTCAGAGGAACAAAAAGCGTAAACAAGTTAAAGATGAATTAAATTAGGAAATGGAATTAATCATAGACTTCCTAAATTTATTAGTCAATATTTCTCCTCAACCTATTAGTCAATTGACTTATTCCTTTGATCCCAATTCTATAACTTAGGGAAAGGAATGTTTAGAAAACTACAGAGAGATATCCATTATGGTAGTGTATAGTTGTAAAATTGCACCCCTTGTAATTTCACATACATTCTTGTATCTGCTTTAGTGTTCACTCCCTTAGCATCGTGAGTAGGTTCATTTTATCCCTTGCATCAACCTTTTTCTCTCTCAGGATGCTCAAAAGCTTGTTTTTCAACAACTATCCTTCGTACGTCAGCCTTGCATTGAACTTTGTGCCTTTCCCATTCACATTGTTTTATAGCATGACGTGTCCAGACACTAGCGCACTGCGCGAACGTTTGTGCATTGCGCTAGCGTCCTGTGACATTTCAATGTTCAAATGATCATTTTCGTGCATGTTTTCCACTTGTCATCTCCCTTGGTTGGTGGTAATGGCTTGAGATGCCTTGTAACCGCTTGGGAAGCTTCTTTTCCTTCCTTAAATCCTATCTTTTCACTTCATTTGCAACTCTCTTCTACTTCTAGCTTCACTCCTAACTTCTCTTCTTCTCCATCTTGGCATTCTTCCATCTTGCTCTTTCTTTCATAACTCTCTTGTTTGTTACAACAAACTTCTACAACACTTTCAAGCCCTCTTGGGTGCTCTCTTTGCAGCACTCTCAAGCTCTTACAACACCCTATCCAACACTCTTGGCTCTTGCAGCTCCATTACTCTCTCCATTTGGCTTCCTTAAGCCTTGCATCTTCATCTCCTTCACTTCATGCTTGTGAGCATCCTCGGATTCAACATCCCCTATCTACTACATCTCTACTTTGTGATACGGGTTCTCCTCCTTGAGTGGGGATTGCTTTTATCACCTACATTTTTTGATACAGGTTCTCCTCCTCGAGCAGGGTTTTCTTTTATCACATCACATTTGCTTATTTCTCTCACTCTCTCTATCTTTTTGGTTGTCCGTGGAGGTGGGAACACCAAAATGGGGGTTTGACTGAGGCAAACCCCTATACAACCCCAACACTTTCTCTCAATCTTACAAACTCGGGTATTGAAGATATCTACTAGTTGGAGGCTTCATTACTTGGGTTTTTGTGAGCATTTTTCTATCTTTTATTCTCTTACTTTATCATTTATTCTTTACTTTTCTTCAATTCTATCACATTTTGTTATTTTCCTATGCTTTAGAAGTTCTCAGAAATTAGAGTAGAAGTAGTCATTTAGCTATATTATATGATAAATTCACTTTCTAGTCCATACAAGACGCCAGCGAACCATGTTATTTTCCATATCCCACGCTTTTGTCCTTTGGCCGAGAGCTTGTCAGTTTGTCTAGAAAATCTCTGTGACTTGCTTGTTTAGATCTAGAACTCTCATTGTTGTTCCTTGAGGTAGTTTAGGGAAGTTCTCCCCTTGAGGCTCTTTGAATGAAGAGAACTCGTGAGTAGCAAATCCCTCTTCTCTACATTTTGGTGAACTCGACGTGAAGAGGGTATTTTTTAAAAAACTAGGAATGTATTTGCCCCTACTTGTTGGGGTCATAACTTTTGACTCAGTGTTCGAAATTCAAAACTGTTTGCACTGTTGGAAATGTCTCCTAGAGAACTAGTTCAGTCCCTAAAATACCATGCCTTTGGCTATCAAATTTTAGGGACTGATGCAAGTTCTGACCTCAAATTTCACTCTTAAGACCTCTGAAAATGCAAATTACTAGAACCTAGAAAATATTGAAAAAATATAGATTTTGGGTTTTCTTAGTTCTGCCATCAACCAACTTGTTTATTCATTATTTATCATTTTTAAAATGAATTTAATATCTTATTTTATTATTTTGATATCTAATTTTGTTCAAAATATTAATGATGTTCCATTTCATGCATATGATGGTGACTTGGCCTTGCCTATGTCACTTGATATCTTTGATCCTTCTCACGAAAGTCCTCTAGCTTTAAAGGATATTTTGTTGCAAGAAGATGAAATCATTGATACCTTTCTTCACACTACTCTGCCTTCTCTTCATTCTGATGCAATCTCTTCTAGAGACGTTGCATTTATGAATGATGAATCTCCTATTCCTTCCAATGCACTCTCTTCTAGAGATGTTGCAGTGGTGAATGATGAATCTCTTCTCTCTTCCAATGCACTCTCTTTTAGAGATGTTGCATTAGCGAATGATGAACCTCCTTCCACATCTGATCCTCCCTGGATCAATGTTGAGAATATTTCTTTGAATAATTATTCTACTAGTTGTGATGATTCTGTAAATGTAATCTATGTCTCTGCTACCCCTCAAAGGCCTAAGAGACCAATAATTTATGTGACTCCATCTAGTCCTTATCCTAAAAGGATTTGTTCTATTAATATTGTTCCATTTGATATCGATTCTCTTGATCCTTCTATGGCTCCCTCTTATAGAGCGGTAGCCCATACTTATGAGAATAGTATGAATAAACAACCAATCCTTCCTCAAGCACCTAAACCTATGACTAAAGCACCCAGTGATTGCGATCTTGTAGAGAAACTCCAAGTTACTTCGGCCTAAGATCTCACTATGGGACTTGCTTTAGTCTGTTCTGGTTTATCAAGGTATGCTTCAGGAAGCCTTGCAAAAGATCCTCTTGCCTTCTTCTGCTAGTTCAATAGATGTTGATGCATTGATAGCTTATATTTGTACGGATTCACTGAATATTATGTTCTATCTGTAGGAAATTCCACCTTTGGAAGTACATAAGCAAGAAAATCCTCTGATGATTATAGTTAACATTAATAATATCGACATTAGACATACTCTCGTTGATGCCAGTTCAACGCTCAATGTATGTAGCATTGATCTATTTCATAAGATTAATATTGATCCATCTTATCTTAATACTTCTTCTATTGACATTCGTGGGTTCGATAATGTTGGTCGACAAGCCCTAGGCATGATAGTCTTGCATTTGAGGTTGGGATCCATTACCATACCTACCCTTGTATATGTTATGTTAGAAAAACTACCATATAACCTTCTTCTTGGTAGACTGTGGACTCATGCTATGGGTGCAGTCTCGTCTACCTTGCACAAATCTATTAAGTTCATTTGCAATAATTGAGTAGTCACAGTCAGGGATGACTCTAAGGCTATGCACTTATGTGAGATGGCGGTTGTCGGTTAGGTTTTGGTTGTGCCTATTATTATTCCTTCAGTGTCTTCCAATGTGTCGATGTTTATTCCAGCAGAACCTACTACAAAGGATACTCTTGAGATAGATGTCCTTGAAGAAGATCCTTTTGAAGAAAGAAATCTTAAGTCTACTTTTTCTAATTCTCAAAAGAACGCATGTCTTGGTGATGATTGGGGTTCTTTAGACTTTGCAAAACCCTACATTGGAGAATGTAAAGCCAACCCGATCCACTTCAGCCTTCCAATAACATCATCCACACCCGCTATCAAATATACTTACTCTTTTGTATCATGGGGTGATGTGAATGCAAATTGTAATGCTCTCTATGGAGATCCTCCTCCTTTGCCTTCCATCTTCGAATCTTCTTCTTGCGAGCAGTCAAAATTTTCTAGACAAGAGAAAGGGTTGCTTCCGGCTCTTCATTCTTTATCTAAGCAAGAGTGTATTTTGTTGTTGCTTCTAAAAGCCCGCTTGATTACTCTTCCTTCTCCTAAGAGATCTTACAAACATGATGAGGAAAAACATTATTTTTGTGCATACCATCGAGTGCTTGGCCATTCCACTAGTGAATGTATGACATTGAAACATAAAATACAACAACTTTGTGATTCTGGTGCCATCAAACTCTTGTTTGATTGATACACCCACCTTTTCTTTGCATGACAAGTGATATTGAGGTTTACCTCTATCCTGCATGTTCTAAGTATCTTGCATGGTTCTCCTCCCCGATATGTTGTGGGCAGTAATAACTTGTTCTAAAGATGTGTGTCCTCCTTAAAGGATCCTCTCTCTGCTCTCAGTCTTTCAAATGAAGCATCCCTTGAGTGGAACCCTTTCTCTCTTGAAGGGTTCCTGAGGGACCCCCTTTGAAAGATTTTCTCTTGAGTGAAATCATTTTTGTCTAGCTTGGGGGCAGCCTAAGTAGACCTCACTTTTTGAACAACGCGTCCCTTGAGTGGTCCCCTTTTCTTTTGAAGGGTTCCCAAGGGACCCCTTTGAAATCCTTCCAATTTTTTGACTGCCTACGTGGCCGCTTTATTTTCGGACATGTTTTATCTACGAGTAAGCATGTCACTTTGCAGGTGCACCTGTGAAGCCGCTTTCCGACTCTTCAGAGTCCCCTTCTTTGGGATTCCTCCATGCGAGAGATCTTGGGGGATACCTCCATGTAAGTCTGTAGGCTTGTAGGGTGCTTCTTCTAAGCTTCCTCCATGTGAGAGATCTTGGGGGTCGCTCCCCTACAAGTCTGTGGGCTTGTAGGGCACTTTTTTTGGGTTTCCTTCATGTGAGAGATCTTGGAGGACACCTTCCTTGCAGGTCTGTGGGCCTGTGAGGCACTTACTTTTGGGCTTCCTTCATGTGAGAGATCTTGGAGGACACCTTCCTTACAGGTCTATGGGCCTATGAGGCGCATACTTCACAGGGCTTCCTTCATGTGAGAGATCTTGGGGGTTGCCTCCTTGCAAGTCTGCGAGCCTATAAGACACTTTCATCCTACGGGATTTTTCCATCGTTGATCCAACGGCCTTTGGTTCACTTCATTCAAACCTCCTAAGGGGAGAATACCCTTGGAGCCATCTCTCTTGGAATTTCCATTCCTTTCTAGCTTCTCCATCTCTTTCTTAAATTCTCTTCTCTTCTCTTTTGTATATACCGAATCAAAGAGCTACATCTTCTTCATCCTGAGTATATGCCCTTCCTCTCTTCATTTTAGAATTCTTCTAAGTGTGTTATTTCTTAATTTGGGGAAAACGCATATTACTGAGACAACCTTCTACATTGAGGTCTCTTTCACTGTGCCGACTCAAATCCTTTAGTTTTTTTTGCTCTAACATTGTTGTCTAGTGTAGGTCTTTCTTGTCTAATGCATTTGTTTTACAGGTCTTAAGCCTAGGGGCATGCTTTCATGGTTCAAAGAGTTGTTTGCTTCCTCTATAGTATCCTTTTGGCATAATGATGTTAGTTATGTTTAGTAGATTTCCTTTAGCATGCATATTAGCATAGATTCATATGCTCGCTGAAGTGGGGACAAAATGTAAGTCATAAAATTGCACCCCTTGCAATTTCACATACATTCTTACATTTTCTTTAGTGTCCACTCCCTTAACATCTTGAGTAGGTTCATTTTAGCCCCTGCATCAACCTTTTTCCCTCTCAAGATGCTCAAAGGCTCGCTTTTCAACAACTACCCTTTGCGCGTCAGCCTTGCATAAAACCTTATGCCTTTCCTATTCATGTCATTTTGTAGCATGACATGTCTAGACACTAGCGCACCACGCTAGTTTCCTACAACATTTCAACATTCAAATGACCATTTTCGTGCATGTTTTCCACTTGTCATCTCCCTTGGTCGGTGGTAACGACTCGAGATGCCTTGTAACTGCCTGGGAAGCTTCTTTTCCTTCCTTAAATGTTATCTTTTCACTTCATTTGCAACTCTCTTCTACTTCTATCTTCACTCCTAACTTCCCTTCTTCTCCATCTTGGTATTCTTCCATCTTGCTCTAGAAATAACAACTCTGTTGTTTGTTACAACAGCCTTCTACAACACTTTCAAGCCCTCTTGGCTTCTCTCTTTGCAACACTCTCAAGCTCTTACAACACCCTCTCCAACACTCTTAGCTCTTCCAACTCCATTGCTCTCTTCATTTGGCTTCCTTAAGCCTCACAACTTCATCTCCTTCACTTCATGCTTGTGAGCATCCTAGGATTCCACATCCCCTATCTATTGCATCTCTACTTCGTGATATGGGTTCTCCTCCTTGAGCGAGGATTTCTTTTATCACCTACATTTTTTGATACGAGTTCTCCTTGAGCAAGGTTTGCTTTTATCACATTGCATTTGCTTGTTTCTCTCACTCTCTCTATCTTTTTGGCTGTTCGTGGAGGTGGGAACACCAAAATGGGGGTTTGATTGAGGAAAACCCCTATATAACCCCAACACTTTCTCTCAATCTTACAGACGCATGTATTAAAGATATCTACTAGCTAGAGGCTTCATTACTTGGGTTTTTGTGAGAATTTTTCTATCTCTTATTCTCTTACTTTATCATTTATTCTTTACTTTGCTTCAGTTCTATCACATTCTATTATTTTACTATGCTTTAGAAGTTCTCAACAATCAAATTAGATGTAGTCATTTAGCTATTTTTTGTGATAAATTCGCTTTCTAGTCCATACAAGATGCCAGGACGTCGCGCTGTTGTCTACATCCCACACTTCCATCCTTTGGTTGAGAGCTTGTCATTTTGTCCAATAAATCTCTGTGACCTATTCGTTCAGATTCTAGAACTCTCGTTGTTGTTCCTTGAGGCATTTCACCCCGTGAGGCTCTCTGAATGAAGAGAACTCATGAGTAGCAAATCCCCCTTCTCTATAGGTAGGATTACTTAGGAATGGGTGATAGATTTAAAATCCAAAGGTCCTCCTTTATTTCAAAAGTTAGAGAAAGTTCATGATGAATTAACGTTGGTAAATAATGTTATCAAAACTAAGATAGAAATTTGCAAAAAGGAAGAGTCCCTCTAGTTACAAGATGACAAAGATCTCAAAGATATTTTAGGCATGGGTTTAGAAAAATATGCAACAGAATAGATCATTCCATTTACAAATGACCCAAGGTGTATAATATGGAGAAAGAGCATTGAATGGAAAACTTCCTAAAACAAAACATCCAAGAACATAACAAGTAACTAAAAGAATGCAACTATATAAATGTTGATATCATCAAAGAGTTCTCATTTTTCAATTGTCAACTTAAGAAGAAAGAAAATGATGGTGTGGCCATGACTGATGAGTTAAAGGAAGGATTTACGAAAGTGGTTGATACATTGTCTGGTGAAGAAGATTTCAATAAAGACAATTTGAAGAAGTTGGCTAGGATTGATTCAGTTTTGTCTTGGTATGAGAATTTTCTAGCCAACCTCATCACCAAAATTGACACTCTTCATAGCAACAAAGCTCTCTGGAAACTCAAAACCAAGAATTCCAATATTCCTCAACACACTAGGAATCCAATTGTCATTTAGGCACTCAAAGATTACAAAACACATGTGATGGCCAATCAACGAGACCCACCAGATGAATTGGATGTGGGTCCTCATAATTAGACAAATCAACAATATTTGTGCACTTATTTGGATGCTTAAATTTATAAAATTTTAAATGTATTAAACTTTAAAATTTGATGATTTTTTGAAAGAATCAGTTTTCAAGACTCTTAGATGGTTACATTTGAAAAATATTTAAATATGTAATTAACAGGCAATAGGAAGGTCCAAAATTTTGATCCCCATTACATTGTAGTGTAAGAGTGAGACTCAATCAAAAGAAGGAACAATTTTTTATTTTTTTTCCTAAAGGAATTCATTTGTTTGTGTACATCTGAAACTGAATGTAGTGCTTTGGTGTTTATTTCTGAGTCTGAGAGCTTGGGTAAATGCACATATATTGATTTCTTTGTAAATGCAATATTCATTTTTGTGGCATTCACTTTCCTTCTGGAGTGTGGTGGAATTTAAATTTAAATTTTAGGCTTATGTGCACCAATTTAATCTTGTGTCCTCTTGATTTGATGTTAGGATCTAGGATTGTTGCACGTGAATAATAACTTATTACAACAATTAAATTGAAGGTCTTTAAATCAATATTGAAATGCTTAATTTCAAATGTAACTAAAATGCTTAAATAAACACGACACGAGTTATTAAAGTGATGAAAATAATAGAAGAGAGAAATAATAGAGAAGACAAAACACAATTTGATAACAGAGTTTTCCAATATGGTTGTCTCTGGGTCCCTCTCCAAAGAGTGATTGATCCTTGATTATGCTCCAAACGGATTATCAACTGACAAAGTGTCGAGTCTTCTAGTTACAAAGAGTCACAAAGTTCTTCTCCAAGTGCGGCAAAATAACATTGCTCCAAAGCACAAAGTTGAACATACAAGACTCCAAGAAAATTCTCTCACAAAATCACCACTCACAAAGGAAAATCTCTTACAAAATTCTCCACCACTTCGTTACCAAACTCCTAAACTCCCCCTTTTTATACATGAAATTTGCCTGATATGGTTACTAACCATATGATTTACAAAATCAGGCCTATCTCCCTTTACAAGTAAAAATCTCAAATAATCCCCCTAATTACAAAAATATATCTCTCATAATCTTTGAGAAAAACCTTAACCCCTTAAAAAATCTTTAATTTTGGGCCCTTATAATTTTAGACTTACAAGATATTCTTCAAATATATTCCCTTAAAAACTTCTCGTAAAATCATGGCTCTTATATTTTGGAGCCTTTACAAAATAATCCTTAAAAATCCCTTTTAATAATCTCCAAAGATTATTTTAAATCTTTAAATGTCTTTTATAAAAATCATTTTTTAATATTTTAAGCCCTTTAAGATATCATGAAATCGGGCCATTAGAGATTTTATCCTAAAATTGGGGGGTTAGGAATTCAATTTTAGGGAATTCGGTTTTTGAGGTACTCTTTAAAATAAACGGAGCCCCGAAATATATGTAAGCTTATAGCTGGGCACATTGGTAGGAGTGTTGGTTTGTAGGGGGGTTGCTGGTGGTTCAAACTACCTCCCCTCTAAATTTGGCTTTTTAGCTTATTAAATTAAAACTAGCCTGCAATATAATCCTAAATTATTGCATGGTCTAGTGGTGGCGAGAGAATTTTGGGAGGAGGTTTGTGGTTCAAATCCCCCAACAAAATTTTGAACCAACAACCAAGAAAATTTGTGATTAATAGATTGCCACATGGCGTCCAGCCATTAGGCCACATGGCACATTTTAATTGGCCCACACAAGGACACATGTCAACTTGTTATTGGTCCAAATCAACGCTTGATGATGCCACGTGTCAATTCTTCATTGGTCCATGCCATCGCCACATCATTTGCATCTCCCACGTGTCACTTTTAACTTGCCACATGTCAAACTTTGGTGATGCCACGTTAGCATTTGTACCTGGTCAACCCATTTCCTTTTGCAACTTTGACTTGCCATAACTTGGTCATATGAACTTCGTTTGAGCCCGTTCAAGTTGCGTTGGAAAGCTCTCAATGAGCTCTACGCACTAGAGTCATTTTCATCAGCATTTGGAACAACAAATTTTTTGGTGAAAAATATCCACCTGGCTCAGGGACAATAATATTTTTTTGTTTCCTAAAGGAATTCATTTGTTTGTGTACATGTAAAACTGAATGTAATGCTTTGGTGTTTATTTCTGAGTCTGAGAGCTTGGGTAAATGCAAAAATCATTTTCCTTCTGGAGCATGGTGGAATTTAAATTTGAACTTATCTATCATTGTATTTCAATATTTATGTTTAGTTGTTGATGATAGTTATTTCTTTGAAAATATTTTAGTTTCATAATTTGTGAGTTGTAAGAAACAATTTGAAGTCCTTTGTATTTAATCTTATCATCGTATTATGTCATGGCTATGCATAAGTTCTAGTTTTCCTTTCCTACTTTTTGGTTAAAAGTAACCCCATTTTTAAATTTGAAAACTAAAATTTTGATCATAAGAGGGAGATGTACCTTATTAAAAAATTCACAGGGAAGTTAATCAACAACTTACCCAACTATTTTTTTCTTATTTGTCTTCATTTCTGGGCATAATAGAGTCATATTATTTACTTATTTAAGAAGACAAATTTGTTAGCCAAGAGTATGAACATTTTTGTTTTGTGGGATGCATTTTATATTTTAGACACTTGATCTAAGTTTTGGTTACCATTGTTTCTTGTCAATTAGTTTTGAACAATTATCTTAATTGGCGTTAGAGTAAATAGAATATTTACTTGCTTAAGTTTACTTAGGCATAATAGTTTAAATTAGTGCATTTAATTATTTGGGTGGTTTCTTCCCGTATCAGGTAGCTTTCTCATCCATCACATATTTCCATGGCTTTATAAGGAACTATTGTACATTGTGTAATATATCTCATCTTAGTATTTTTCTTTGGTGAAATAGCCTTGTGTTGCTTCTCTATGAAGATTTTTTGCAGGTTGTGATCCTAGGATCGGTGGTTGACACCAACATAGTATCAGAGCCTTCAACCTGCACCTTCTTCCGTCATTGAGAGTTTTCATCAGAATATTTTCAGATCATTACTCACCGAATATATTCAAAAGAATGTTCATCTTTATTGAATTCCTTGTTTTTTGCTGAAACCTACACTGGAGCGGCAAGAATTTGTGATAGGAGGCGATTTTATTCATTCAAAATTTATGTTTGTAGGCGTGATTCATCCCTCAGAGGGGTGTTTACAGTTTGAAGGCATTTGCATTTGCTATGTGAGGTGTTTTTGTCCATCCGGAGGCCATTTTGTTTTAATGGAGGCAATTTGAAGGCGAGATTTTATTTTGTATTTAGTCATATTGGATTGGGCACCAAATTTTGTAAGGCCATGGCATTTGGGGGCACAATCTATTTGTCCAAAGGTTGCGTAGTCTCTCCCAAAGGCTACGATTGGCATTTCTTTGCCAAGCGTTTGATTATTCTACACTATTTGGTTGTGAAGAGGCACTATCACTAGCATGATTTATATGTTGTGTGGAGAGGTTGTTTCAAACCTTTGAGAGGGGCATTGACTACATTGGAGGCATCTTCGAAAAGAAATTTAAGGAGGTCGTTTGAGGCATGAAAAATATCATTTTAGGCCATTTTTTTTTTCTGCTTGTCATTGGAGGGTGCGTATTACATCTGCAGGCCTATTTGTGTATTGGAAGGTTTTTTCCAGATTGACTTTTGTTGAAGAGGCATGGCCGCTAGGCATGGCGTAGGGTTTCCAAAAAAAATTCCATTCTTTGTTGGGCATGCAAAATTTTCACCTTTTTTTAACTCGGCTACAAACAATAATCCCACATTGGCTATGTGTGATTGTTTTTAGCCATTTCAATAGCCTCTGTTTCGCTTTGTTGGTATGAGCAAAGGCTCATGTGCACTTGAACTGGCTAACGCATGGTATTTGTTGTCTTTCATTGGCACTTTGAGAGGTGTAAATCATTCTGTTTGTACGATGGTTTGGTGATTTGGTGTGGGAGCTTGTCACAACACATCCAATAAGGTTGCACCATTTTTTGCATCAAATCAGGTTTAATTCTTTTTTGGAAGTTTTTGAAAGCACTATCTTTGAATTTTTTTGAATAATTTAGTTATAATGGTTTCTTTGGGGAATGGGGACTTTAGGCAATGGAGTGATTTTATTCTCACTCATCTTAGTGAGTAGAATCTATTGTCATATTTGTATAATGAAGTTCCTATTCCAGGCACATGTAGTGGGTATGCTATTTGGAAAGGATATAGGGCTAGAGTCTTTAGAGTTATTTTTTAGCATATAAATGACAAGGACCTTTTGGATTCATTTGTTCATTTTGAAAGCCCTTATGCTATTTAGACTTACCTTCGAGAATCATATGGAGATCCTAATACTCTTCCATCTCTCGATGACCCTCCTTCCAATACTAGTGTGTCTCTTTATTCTTCAGAGAAGATAGACCATGCTTGTGATCCTTTGGAGGTTGTTGAGACTTCAAATTCGGTTATGGTTGTTTCAAAGATTCTTGATTCTCCATCAGAGATAGTTGATCCATGTGTTTCCATCATTCCTGAGCAACAAGATTATCATTGTCTTCCTGATTGGGATTCTTATTTTTCGAACATTGGTTCATTGTTCATAGAATCTCACATTTCAGATTTGGAGGACATATTTGAGGGGTTATCTCTCCTATTTGATGATAGTCATTGCACAACTATTGTCACTCCATCTTTATCTTTGGAGAATGTTTAAAATCAGTTTCCAATGGTACCTTGTTTGTCACCTTCTATTGTGATTGGGCATGTTCTTGGTTGGTTCGTGGCATGATCTTCCAAGGTCTTGGTGACACATGAGCAGATTTTAGAGACATTATTATCCTACATTTGGATTTCACTTGCTAATTCCTATCCAAAATGGGAAGCATTCTTGCATTTGTATTTTGTTTTGTTTCTTCCAAACGGGAGACAAGTTGTTTGTTGACATTGGATCATGTTTTGTCTTCAGGCACTTACCATTTTTGCAGGTGATTACACATTGTGGGGGGGGCTATATAGTCTCTCTCTTTCCCTCTTATGAGGGGGTCATTGATGTATTTACATGGTGTATGTTGTCCTTGGGGATGTTCTTGAGTCCTCCATCCATGCATCTTGTTTTTCTTTTCTCTCTTTTGGAGAGTGGTTTTTTTCCCACAGGGTTTTTCTCCTTTTCTCCGATTGTGATAGATTCTTTTTTGCATTGTAAATGGGTACCTAACATGGTTGTGTAGCTAAGACCCATCTTGCATTTCATTTTGCATAATAATCTCCCTAAGTTACACTTAAGGGGGGGTGTTAGAGTAAATAGGATATTTACCTGCTTAAGTTTACTTAGCCATAATAGTTTATTAGTGCATTTAATTATTTGGGTGGTTTTTTTCCATATCGGGTAGTTTTCTCACCTGCCACATATTTTCATGCTTTTATAAGACACTATTGTGCATGGTGTAATATATCTCATCTCAGTCTTTTTCTTTGGTGAAATAGCCTTGTGTTGCTTCTCTCATTTTTGTGAAGATTTTTTTTAGGTTGTGATCCTGGGCTTGGTGGTTGACACCAACAATTGGTGTAATATATGTCATGTTCTATAGTTAGTTAAAAATGTCTTCTTGTTGCTATTCTACTGACTTTTTTTTCTTACAATGTATACTAATTTTTGGACATTCACTTTGTACACATATCTATGAAGCTCAATCTCATAGATTGTTTTCAAAATCACATAACTTAAATGAGAAAGTTTAGTAATGTACTACACATATCTATACTATTATAAATTAGTCATATATTTTCAATATGCAAAATAAAATATAGATCAAGAAATTGATGCACTCAAAAAAATATCACAATAGCATAACAATATTAGTGCAATTAAAGTACAAATTTAGACCAACAAAAATCTAATTCAGTTTTATGAAAATTTCATGCAAAATAATTTATCCTAGTATTTGCATTACAAACACATATTCAGTTCTCTTGAGAACATATTTCAATGACAATTTTTTTAATTAATAGTATTTGTTAAGTCTAGAGACCATAACACAAAAAACTAATCCAATTTTACACAAAATAATTTATCTAACTATTTGCATTATAAAAGCATATGTAATTTTGTTTTATGCAAAGGTCATAATTAAAAAATTATTTATTTAAAGTAATGTAAATGTTTCATGGATTTGAAATCTGCATAATATAAAGACTATGGGTGAAATGTCATGTTTGTATAGTTCATATGTAATTTGTGCAATTTTTGGAAAGTTTTTGCAGTTCTTCTCCATGTAAAAATAAATCAGTGTTTCCTTCCTAGCTATGCAATGTGAAAATTAAATTGTCATAGTAGGAAAGTTGTGCTAGCTTATCACAATATGTAATAGGCATAATCTATTTCAATAGTTGTTTCAAGTAGCATTGAGTGGTGTCATGTTTTGCAATAAATTTCATATGGAGATGAATGAACATTCTTTTCCTTAATTGTGTCAATTGCTTGAAAATAAAATTTAGTTGTCAGATATTGTACAACATGGTCAAATAATCTAATCTGTTATGTCATATAAGTATAAAATCAATGTAATAAACTTTAGGATTGTTACCTACATGTTGCATCTAACAAGAGTTTACAAATATACTTTTGTGAATTCATCATTCAATTGTTACAAAAAGGTAGATTGTGTCAATTCCATATGATATTTGTCCCTTTTGGACCACTCCTAATAACATTCTTAAAAAGTATGAGCGGTGTGTTGATTGTTGAAAACATTCGTTGTAAATTTGTACACAACTATGTATTGTTGTTTAGGATAACAACCTGCAAAGATAATTGTTATGCATAGTAAAAACATGATAAGCATAAATAAGAAAAAAACATGAAAATGGTTAGAAATGTAAAATAGCCATATCTTCTTGTAGATCGACAGCTTTGACGTGAACTTCAAATTCATTTAGCATAGTAAATTTTACCTATTTCTCCAAATAACCCAATTGAATAATTGCACTCTACCTCTACTAGTTGAGAGATAGTGAAATCATGAGTCAATTAATGTCTTTGGCAAACAGTTGGTAGAGCTTCAAGCATAGTTTGAGTAGTCAAGACAACGAAACACTTTGCATCATCTCTTGCATATTGTACCTTGTTCTTGATTAACTTCATATTTTGAATATTGGATCCAATTGTCATACATGGCAAGAATGTGTTTATTAAATTGTTGCTAATATTCATAGTTATTTTCATCTATCCACTACAATCCACTAGGTTTAAATGTACAATTTATGCTTTTCTCTAGATATTGATGTTCTCATATGATGAAGGCCCATAAAAAATGAGCACTTCACCTTCGAGTACAAATCTAGTACGTTGGCTACAAATCTCAAATATTGTATTGGGTTTTGGAGTTGTTAAGACAAGCCTAAAGAAACAAACTATGTAGTTAGTTAGATGCAATAAACAAGTGATGTACTTCTCTTTTTACTTTGAAATGATTCAAGAGGTTTGAGATGATGATTTTTACATTGACAGATTATACATATATATAAGAAAACATAATATCAAAAGCCAAAAATTTGTCAAATAAATTTAGTTATGAATGTCATGGTCTAATCTACTTACATTGTTAAGTTACTGTGATATAAAGGGGATTCGCTGCACACGGGTCTCTCCTTTCTTGAGAGATCACCAGGGAACAAATTGACTTTATACACCTCAAGACAACAAAATGATAAAGTACCAAAGATATAATTATGTTCTCGAAGAAAGGGTTAGAGATCCTGAGAGAGCCGAATCAGAAGTATTTTGTCCTAGAAGAGAGAGCTCTCAGCTAGAAGACGTAAGCGCAGAACTAGGATGCAAGCATGACTCACTGTCATCCAAAAGGCGCATTGGAATCCCGAGCGACAGAGAACTCAAAAACTCAACGGACAAAAAGTAATTCTAATTTCAGACTCAGGAGTGATATAAACATAATTGTTAACTTAACCAGAAAGCCAAATGTTGAAGGAAATACCACAATACTTGGAGAGAGCTTACCCCTTTCTCAAACGCTCGAATCTTCAGTCCAAGTTCCTTTTTTGTAACCTACACACAAGAAAGAATAAAGTTGTTGGGTGGCTGTATAGGGGCCTGCCTCAGTCAGACCTCGTTTTTGTGTTCCCACCTCCACAGACAACCAAGTTGGAAAGGAAAGCCAAGTGTGTGGTGAAAGAAATACTCGCTTGAGGAGTAGAACTCGCAGCACAATAAGAGTGTGGTGAAAGTAAGACCCACTCGAGGAGTAGAACCCGCACCACGATAAAGTAAATAAATGCTTGTGGAAAGAAAGTGAGAAAGAGAGAGAGCATTACCCATGGGCCAAGGCCCTCTCTGAAGCACGCAGATGCACCGTTGAGTGCTTGCTTGAGAGCTACTACTACTGCTAGGGGACCTCAATCCAACATGGCTTTGCCTATGAATGCATTGCTATCAAAGGAGAAGTCCCAAAGCTATGGCTAAAGAAAAATAAGAGCTAGAGTAATGTTTTCCAATCTTCCAACCTCCAAATGAGAGGAAAAAGGAGGTTCTTATGCTTGCAAGGGCAGAAAAGACCCGTTACTTTTAGAATGTAACTGCCAGGACATGTGTCGTAGGGGTTAGCTTTCTAGATTCCACAATTTAGATTCGAGAAATGGACAGGATGCTAGCACATCGTATAGACGTCTACGCGCCATGCAGTCATCCAAAGCAAATATTCTTGGAAAACACTTTTGTCAGGCTTTTGCTGCTTGACCACTTGTCCTCCTGAAGTCAGAATTGGGACATTCCGACTAAGGGGGTTTTGCCATTAATGTTTTGGAGTGTCATAAATGCTAGGAAAGAATGTGGAAATATGGAATTGCCTCTAGGTGCAATTCTATGATATTACATTTTTCCCCCACTTTAGTGGGCTTGATTTTGAAAAAATTAGCCTCACTAAAGTAGAAAATAAAAATTTCACCCAAATTTTTGAATTTTACGGATTTGCGTGCCAACAAAAAGAAACCATAGTAGATATCATAGTCAAGCTAACCAGGACTGAAGATGCCCCCAACATCTGAGCTCGACAAGCAACATCTAAGTGATCATGAATTTGTTGAATGTTTCATCTTGCAAAACTCAAATTTTAGGTTAGCTTCGAAAAATCAAAAGAAAGCTAGCACGAAGAGAGGACTGATCAAGAAAAAAGTCATCGGTTTAGAAGAAAATATGATCAATAGACGACCTTATGCCCCCTCCTAATTTTTCCCTCAGCTTAGTGGGGTGAACTCGGGAGAAACCAGGGAGCCACGAGTCCTAGGGAAAATAGGCCCTTGGGGGCCTATTTATACCTAGGTGGGCCCCTAGAAGGGTCATTTTCATTATTCACTGCAAGCAAATTGTTGAATTTTGTGAGAGAAAAGTCAAAAAAATGTTTAGCAAGAGAGAGTATGAGGAGACAAGGTTAGAGTAGCTGCATTAGGACGTCGCCAAGGGTCATGAGGTGGACCAGGTAAGTCGCAAACTCTCATTTTTAGCAATTTTCATGCATTTTTTTTTATTTTTTCTAGCGGCGAGGTGCGCAGACATCTTTTTCATGCACCTGCGTCCTGATCCTACGTTGTCATACATGATGAGTGTTTTCATCTCAAATACGCGTTATCATCTCAAATACGCTCTAAGGCGACCATGGCGATGGGGGATGTATGCGCGACACATAGACGTTTGCGCGTCGCACATGAGTCTTAATGATTTTATGCAATTTTTGGATGATAAGTGTTAGCGTTCTGATTCAAAATTTTCTTGCTTTTGGTAGAAGTACCTGAAGATTCGGGAGCATCCTAGAGGGTGAGAATTCTAGCTGGTTCGAGAGTAGAGGGATCACTTATCATCGGACAAGGTTACACTCTTGGAGCGTGTCGGTCTCTAGCATTTTTTCACTATGCCAGAGATGAGGTACCATGAGCGCATGCTTACGACCCTTATGGAACAGTGGGACGCCACTACTTCATATTTCTAGCTACCAGTTGGGGAGATGACTATTACTCTCAAGGACACCTATCAAATCCTCAGACTACCCATCTGTGGACGGCGGGTGGCCTTGGATGACACACGATCCACACGGGAGCCGACGAAGGGCATCTACTACTGCACGAGGAAGACAGATGATGGTGATGGTACGAGCCACATCTACACGCATTGGTATGACCATGCAAGGACCACGTCACCCTTGATCTGTCGCGTTATGGTTGTGACCATTGTATTTTGGATCATGATTGATGGGCGAGGCTCACATCTGCACAGGGGCCTCGTCCATACTATCATAGAGATGATAGAGCATAGGACCATTTTTTTCCTGGGGGCAAAACATGCTAGCGCACCTTTACTAGGAGTTCGCCAAGTACATACACTATGAGTACTGTAGCCTAATAGCATGCACACTTTTGCAGGTATGGGCCTTCGCCCACATCATGTGCACTTGGCCAGTCGGTTTTCCGTAGCTTTGACCGTATAGGGTCCCCATGGCCCATTGGTATGATATGATGGGCTAGTGGAGGTTCGGAGACCTACAATTTTTGTGGCTACAGTTTGATACCCTTATAGTAGATAGGGTTCGATGGATGCCCTATAAATTTTTCAGGTGGGTGGATGATGGCAGGTATTTGAGGAACCTGCAAAGAGACTATTTTTTGGTAGGGCGTAGGGACTATATTATTGTGGCCTACTACTGGAGTCGAGTCATACGAAAACATGGCTAGCCGCAGACCATACCATTGGATGTGCCCACCTATACCAGGGCCCATAGGAGCATGATGAGGGTTAGGGACCACCCTCTCCTGAGTATCATAGACATAGTCCCATCTGATGATGATGAGCCTGATCATGATCTACCACCTTTAGTGGTGGGGGATAATGTAGGCATAGTTGTAGATTTTATGCAATGGTGGGAGAGGCACTGGCCAACTCCTATGTTCGGTGAGAGTGCTCCGGGAGGGGACCCTAGTCCACAAGGGGACTTACCAGCCCCACCACCATAGGATAGGAGGAGAGGCCGACAACAGGCTGGGGAGGAGGAGGAGGAGGCACCCCAGGAGGAGGAGGTTCCACTAGTGAGTCTGAGGTGATGGAGGAGATCAGATCCCCCACCGGTGACTCTAGTCTCTTCAGCACCACTGTCTTCTATTGCAGTTGCATCACTTTCAACACTAGGAGTGGCTACTGAGACCAACGACATAGGTCCGAGCACTGAGCCTCACCCTGATCCAACATGGCAGTCGGGGGATCCAGATATTCATGATTTGTTAAATATTTTATACTTTTGATCTGATGATATATGTATCTTATCTATATATATTCCATGTGATACTAATATCCTTTCCTTTTTGTGGTTGCAAAGGACACACAGGGATGGACCGGGCTCATAGCTCAATGCATATCAAAGGTGGCCCCCACTATACAGATTCAAAGGTCAGTCCTAGAGGAATTTTGACTGGTGTATGCGAGGTGTCATGCCCCCAGCTTCAAGCTAGTTGCACACCTATGGACTACCTATATGGAGCAGGGTGCACAGGTTGTCCAGCTGACAATAGAGTTGTCAAGCGTGCAAGGGCAACGTGACCAGCTATCAGGGGAGCTATAGACAATGCTCGCTGAGTGAGACACAACAGTGAGGAGGGTTGATGTCTCTAAGCATGCATGTGACACCCTTCAGAGCCATCTCAATGACCTTGATGGGCAGTCATCAACAGTGAGTCTGATAGAGTTTCAACGATTATAGGACTAGCTACGACAAACAGAGCTGATGATATCTTCCTTGCAAGGGGAGATCAGAGGGATGCAAGCAGCTTTATCCGCATCATGCTCACATTGTTCACACTTGATAACTACTAACCAACCCCTCCCTCGACTTCTAGAGCATCCACTAGATCCAAAGGGGTCTAGGAGCCATGCGCCTTAGTGATCGAGGATCGTTATCATCATCAATTTTGTATACACCATTTTTGGTAGCAAGATACATACATGTTCATACATACTTGTAGATCCTTTTGTATAGACATATATTCAGTAGCCACTCATTTTTGTAGTAATGGCCTGATACATGTACATGACATTGGATACATACATTGTGCATATATATATATATATATATATATACATATATGGATACATCAATTTTGGTTTCACGACATTGTTTATCTGGACGTGTATGTTTTTTATTTCTCGTATGTTCATGCTATGGATGTTATATTTTCTTGTGAATGTATGCTTATATCAAATGCTAATATGATTTAATTAAACACACATGGATGTATGTTAATTAAATACAATGATGATCTGATGACCACACACACACATGCACATGGTCACTCATAACACAAAATTATCATAATGTGTTAATGAACAATGTCAACATATGTAATACTACTACTCTTTTTTACAGAGAGAGAGCACCACATAGGTGACACATAGGACATTATGCGTAGTAATGGTGAAGATGCATAGCATTGAAAAGCTCATTCAAAGGTGTTCCATTCATAGATGATAATCCATAAGCGCTTGAGCTGTAGACAAAAATCACAATGTAAGGGCCTAACCAGTTAGGATTGAATTTCCCTCTCTAGTTGGGCGGCACATTTACATTTCTTTGATTCTCATGAAGAACCAAATCTCCTATTTTAAAGGTTTGAGGTAGTACACTTTGATTGTATTGTCTAGATAACCACCAATGATAAGCTTTAAGATGTTTGAGGGCTCGTAAATGGTGCTCATCGAGCATCTCTAGCTGATGTAGGTGGTTGACTCAATAGGTCTCATTATCAATTAGATCTTTTAGGGAGACTCACAAAGACGAGATTTCAAATTCTAAGGGCATGATAGCTTAGGCACCATACACGATGTTATGGGGTGTTATCCCTATAGTTGTGCGAACACTCATGCGATAGGCCCATAGAGCATATGTCAATTGAATGTGCCATTCTTTATCATGTGTATTAACTATCTTCTAGAGAATAAGCTCAAGAGTTTTATTTGATTCTTCTGCTTGACCGTTAGATTGAGGATAATAGGGTGTGGAAAACTTGTGCTAGATATGAAACTTCTCAAGAAATTGCTTCACTTCCTTGTTCTTGACTAGTGTACCATTGTCAGAAACAAGTGTAGTAGGCAATCCGAATCAAGAAATGATGTTGTTCATAAGGGAGCTACAAATAACTTCAACATTCATGGAGCGAAGCAGAATAGCCTCAACCCACTTTGTGAAGTAATCTGTGGCAGTAATGATGAAAGCATGTCCTTTGGAAGAGGGAGGTGATATCTTTCTGATAATATCTAACCCCCATTTAGTGAACGGCCAAGGGGAAGTTTGGTTTTGTAACTCTTGAGTGGGTGCATGAATGAGTCGGCTGTGTTGCTGGCATTGAGGGAACTTCTTAACAAATTCAAAGGAATCTCATTCCATTTTTTGCCAATAGTAGCCCATGTGTATCAATCTCTGTGTCAAGGATTTACCACTAAAATGTCTACCCCTAGAGCCCGTGTGGGCTTCCTTAAGGGCAAGGGGTATTTCAGTTTTGGTAAGACACCTAAGAAGCAAACCATTGTAGGCTTTTCTATAAAGGATGTCTGATAAGATGACGTAGAGAACTGCAAGCTTCTTCATGCGAGTGTGGTCATTTTTTGTAGCATCATTAGGGAAGTTCCTAGTTTTTAAATAGTTATAGACATCAACAAACCATTCTCCAAAGTCCACATGGGAACACATGGGGAATTCTACTTCAGGTTCTTCAAGAATCGCAGGGGTTCGTAGGACCTGGACCAAAAACTGGTACTCCTTTGTATCTTCTTCGAAAGGTACCAAGGAAGTGACACTTGCCATGGCATCAACATGTCTATTTTCTCTCCTAGGGACATTGTCTATCATGAAGGAAGAAAGTTGTCTGAGTAAGGACAAGGCATGGTCCCAATATCGGGACAACTTACTTTGCTTGGCTTGATAAACTCCCGTTATTTGATTCACTATAAGTTCATAGTCGTCTAAGATACAAAGGTGTTTTATTTTTTGTGCTATTGTGGCGCGTAAGCCGACTATAAGGGTTGAGTACTCGGTGATGTTATTAGTACAAGGAAAGTTTAATCAAAAGGACAAGGGGACTGGTTTTCCTTTGGGGGATATTAGGGCCACTCCCACTCTAGAACCAGTTTGACACCTCGACCCATCGAAGTACATTTTCCATTCGGGATCCTCATTGATCAAGAAAATGTTTTCATCAAGAAACAGATCTAAGCCAGGAAAGGAGCAAGATGAGGGAGTGTTTTCCAACTGATCCACAACCACTTGTACCTTTATTGATTTATGAGTAACAAACTTTATGTCAAACTTAGAAAGAAACATAACCCATTTCACTAACCTTCCTGCTAGGTCAGTACTGGAGAATAAATTCCTTAAAAGATCTATTTTTACTATGACATGTGTTTCAGCATGGAGGAGGTAATGCCTCAGCTTCTATGTAGCAAAGATAAGATCTAGAAACTACCTTTCCATGGAATAATAATGGGTTTCATAATCAACTAGGACGTGGCTAATGTAGTAGATTACTCTTTCTCTCCTAGAGTCATCATATTGAGCCAAAAGGGTTGCTAAAGCATATGGTGACACAACTAGGTATAGCAGAAAGGGTCTATCCTGCATAGGCGACATCAATATGGGAGGCTTGGCTAAGTAGGATTTGATCGACTCAAAGGCCTTCTAACATCCCTCATCCTTCATGAAGCGAACATCCTTTTTTAACAAACAAGTGAAAGGAAGGGTGTGATCAGCCAATTGAGATATGAATCTACAGATTGCCTAAATCTTTCCCTGTAAACTCTGCAACTCGGTAATATTCCTTGGTGGAGGCATGTTAATGATAGCATTGATCTTTTTAGTGTCGAATTTGATCCCATGATGAGACACTATGAACCCTAGAGGCTTTCTGGCGTTAATGCCAAAGACACACTTAAGGGGATTTAATATCATTTTGTAGAGTCGAAGCCTTTCAAAAATAAAACAAAGGTTCTTAGGATGATCCTGACAGGTTATGGATTTGGCCAATATGTCATTGACATAATCCTCTAGAATTTTGTGAATGAAGTCATGAAATATTAGGGTCATCGCATGTTGGTAGGTAGCTCCTGTATTCTTTAATCCAAAGGGAATGACCACATAACAAAAAGTACCCCACGGGGTAGTAATGGTTGTCTTGTATTGATCATCTAGGTTAATATGAATAACTATAACCCGAGAAGCCATCCATGAAGGAGAGCAATGCATGGCCTGTAGTTGAGTCAACAATCATGTCTATATTGGGTAGCAAAAAATCATCTTTAAGGGAAGTCTTGTTAAGGTCTTGGAAATCGGTGCATATGTGAATGCGACTATTAGGTTTACTAACAATGACTATGTTTGAAATCCAAGGAGAATAATTGATGGGACGGATAAAGCCTGCTTTTAATAGTTTCTCTATCTCAGTCTTAACCATTAATGCCACTCTAGGATTGATCTTTCGAATTTTTTTCTTAACTGGATTGGCATCGAGACATAGGACGATATTATGAACCACTATAGATTCATCAATACCAAGCATATCCTCATATCTCCAAGTGAATATGTCAGGATGGGAACACAAAATACTGGAGTGTTAGTTTGCTTCTTCCAAAGAAAGAGATTTTCCAATTTTGATCACCTTTTTAGGGGATACGAGGTCCATTGAGACCTCGACAATATGCCCTTTTATGAGGGAACTTTGGTCTTCATGCTCAGGTGTTGGAATGCCATCATTGGTGTTAGATAGAGGATCCTCCTCATCAACATTTAGGACATACTCCCTGAAATACACTTGGCTACGCAAGTGATATGAGAAACGTCTTTTGTGATGATAAGGGGGGAGTGAGGAGTATGCACCTAGAAAATCCTCTAATTCTTTTTCAGAAGAGAAGATATCTAGAGGAATATTCTTGACTTTCTCCTTTTCCTCTATTAACTTCGGGTGGATGAGGTTCAATGGTTCGACTGAAATCATGTTAACACTCCACCAAGGCTTTAGCTTATGTTGTTCAATAGAACAACCTAGCCCCAAGTTACACTGTCATGGCTTAAGATTAATGGGGACTTGAATTCTCTACTCAATACATCCCAAGCCCTTCTTCCCATAGCCATATCGAGAAGCGAGCTCATATTTGAATCCATAGCAAGTTTGTAAAACTTCAGGGGGCGGCAGATCCACATAGAGTGCTTCATTCCACCAATGAACATCAAACGTCTCTATAGGGGTACTTTTGCCTCCTTTTTCGGATTCAAAAATGTTAATTTCTTTTGTAAGAGGTGGATCATTCTCCTCAGTATGGGAAGGAGTGATTTCCTAAATAGGGTCGCACTTCTCCTCCACGGGAATATTATCCACCTTTGTACTAGGGGCACACAAAAAGTTTATGCAAGAGGGGTCCACCTTGTACTCCACAATAAAGAATTCAAAAAATTTCAAGGAACCCCAATCATCTCCAAGGAAATTATTTGTTTGAGAAGATGATACGAGAGAATCGAGATCCTCCGCTTTAGGTGTTTCTTTAGTTTCGACACTCGCCCTGGGAACGATTTCCACAGAGGGTATCGATGAAGAACACACCATAGCATCAATGATTAAGGAAGGAATACAATTTTTGAGGGTAGACATGGTTGAAACATGACTGGAAGTAGCCAGTTCACAGAGGTGAATGCTTTCTGGATCCGCTTTGATAGTGACTACTCGGTTGTTTGCAACAAATTTCAAAGAATGATGTAAAGTAGAGGTTACTGCACCCATAGCGTGGATCCAAGGTCTCCCTAAAAGGAGATTGTAAGGTAAAGGTCCAGGCATCACATAAACCAACATGGGTAAGGTAACGAGGCCTAGCTGCAAAGGTAGTATTATCGTACCTAGATCTTGGCGGCTAATGTTATCAAATCCATGAGTGTACAATGACGAGGCTACCAAGGAAGATGAATCAACTTTGATTTTAGGTAGTAGGTCCATACCAAAAACATTGAGTGTCGATATAGTATCAACAAGGGTACGCGTGATATCGATGTTATTAATGTTAACTATGATTATTAAAGTCTCTACTTTTTTCTACACATCTAGATGTAGGAGTTCTTGCGGGTGGAACGTAATATTCAAAAAATCTGCATGAATATGAGCCAACAACACATTAACATCCATAGGCCTAGCGGAGGCAAGAAAGAGAATATTTTGCAGGGCCTCCTAAAGCATCTCCTAATAAACTTGGGTGGTCTGAAGCAAGTCCCAAAGCGAGATCTTAGCCGAAGTAATGTGAAGCTGCTCGACAAGATCATAATCGCCTGGTGCTTTGATCGCAGGTTTAGGTACTGTAGGAAGGCTCAGTTGGGAAGGTGGTAAAGAAGTAGGTTGTGAAGTGGGAATAGAAGGTTGTTGATCCAAGTTTTGTTTGTGACTCCTTTTAGGATATGTGTGCCCAACGACGTTATAAGATGTGGAATCGGTAGCTTTCACGAACCTTGAATACACGTCCAATGAATTACTATGGCCTAGAATTTCGCAGATGACAGGGTCAACTGGGGTTACATAGATGACGAGTTTCCTAGGGCTTGAGGGAGCCATTGAGACTACCACCACATTTACTGATCCCTCAGCCTTTTGAGAAGAGACTTGTTCGGGAGATTTATAGATAGGGGGAATGCCTATAAGAAATCATCTAGGGAATCCTCCAGCATATAAAAATATTCCTTAGAAAAGTCTTTATGACAAACGTGCAACATCGTGAATAAACTTTCGATGTTCACATCGGGTTCACCCAAATGTGATATAAGAGGGATTCAATACACATGAGTCTCTCCTTTCTTGAGAGATCACCAAGGAACGAACTGCCCTTATACACCTCAAGACAACAAAATGATAAAGTACCAAAGATATAATTATGTTCCCGAAGAAAGGGTCAAAGATCTTGAGAGAGCCGAATTAGAAGTATTTTGTCCCAGAAGAGAGAACTCTCAGCTAGAAGACATAAGTGTAGAACTAGGATGCCAACATGACACACTAGCGTCCTAAGCGACAAAGAACTCAAAAACTCAATAGACAGAAAGTAATTCTACTCTTAGACTCAGGAGTGATATAAACAAAATTGTTAACTCAACCAGAAAGCCAAATGTTGAAGGAAATACCACAATACTTGGGGAGAGCTTACTCCTTTCTCGAAAGCTCAAATCTTCACTCCAAGTTCCTTTTTCATAACCTACACACAAGAGATCAAGGAGAAATTTGTTAGTCAGACCTTGTTTTGGTGTTCCCACCTCCACGGACAACCAAGTTGGAAAGGAAAGCAAGGCGTGTGGTGAAAGAAATACTCGCTCGAGGTGTAGAACCCACACCACGATAAGCGTGTGGTGAAAGCAAGACCCGCTTGAGGAGTAGAACCCACACCACAATAAAGTAAATAAATGCTTGTGGAAAGAAAGTGAGAAAGAGAGAGAGAGCATTACCCATGGTCCAAGGCCCTCTCTGGAGAACATAGATGCATCGCTAAGTGCTTGCTTGAGAGTTGTTTCTACTGCTGGAGGGAACTCAATCCAGTATGGCTTCGCCTATGAATGCACTGCTATCAAAGGAGAAGTCCCAAAGTTGTGGCTAAAGCAAAATAAGAGCTAGAGTAATGTTTTCCAATCTTTCAACCTCCAAATGAGAGGCAAAAGGAGGTTCTTATGCTTGCAAGGGTGGAAAAGAGCCGTTACTTTCGAAATGTAACCACCAGGACACATGTTGGAGGGGTTAGGTTTCTAGCTTCCACACTTTAGATTCGAGAAATAGATAGGATGCTAGCACGTCACGTGGATGTCTGCCCATTGTGGAATCGTCCAAACCTATATTCTCAAAAAATGATTTTTTCAAGCTTCTACTGCTCGGCCACTTGTCCTCCTGAAATCAAAATTGTGACAATCTGACTAAGGGGGCTTTTCCATTAATGTTTTGGAGTGTCATAAACTACAACTCTACTCACAAATATAAATACCCAACTAGCTTAAGTGGTGTTTTAATACTGCACCATGAGTTTAAATAGCTACATTGAAGTGGATAGGTAGCATAGACTACAAATTGTTTCATGATATAATAGACACTTTTGTACACAAATCAATAAACATGAGCATACAATTAGTTTTTCAAAGTCTTGCTATATATCCATGTGCACAACGTAGCACATATATGCAATATTTTAATAAATAGAGAAGGCAAAAAAACCAATTTAATAGTATAGCAGAAGTATTTCATATTAATACCTTCCTTTTGCTTGAATGCTTTCTATATTCACTTTCTCAAATGATATGCTTTTTGATTCCATGCTTTGTATTGGCCTATAATGACTAAAAATAAAATTATAAATTATATATTAAATCAAAACATGTTGTATGTTTTAATTTACTTAACATAGTTGACATGTTCTATCACTTTATTATGCATTATTTGACACAATAATATCTTGATCATTGATTTCTATATTTTTTAAGGGACCTACAAAATAATGTGTTTTATGATTCCATTCTCTATATCTATATTTAAATGATAATATTTTCAAAACACACAAATATGTTAAACCATTCTTGTCATCAATGTCATCGTCTATGTATAGTTACATTGTCAACTAACACAAATATAATTCATTGACACAAAGTTTGATTCAATAACAAAAATAAATTATGTTTGGTTGGGTAACTAGAAAAGACCAAAAATTGTGTCATGATGTAATAGAAATATTAGTTTATATATAAGTAAAAATGAACACGACATTTAATCATGTTGTACAATTATTTCAATTCAATACCTTTGTTTTGTTTGATTGCTTTTTGTATCGACTTTGTCAAAGGACATGTTTTTTTCTTCGTCACTTTCGAGTCATCTACAACAAAGAAAATACAATTGTAAATCACATAATTAATTAAAATATGTTGTAAATTTTAATTTACTTGGCATAGTTGATATGTTCTACCATTTTTTATTCATTCTTCCAATGTTGTAACATCTTCATCACTGATTTACATGTCTTTAAGGGAGTTGCAAAATAAGAAGATTTAAATTTATATTGCAAAAATAAATTGTTGTTTCACTATTTTTTTATTCAATGTATTATAAAATGTGTTTTTTTCTTCCATATTTTCCACTTAGATATACTAAACAAATATAAAATTACAATCCATAGCATTGGCCAAAACACGATGCAAGTTTGAAATTTTATTCAGCGCAACTAGTATGCCTTATTATTGTGTTATGTGTTGCTGTGAATTAAAAAGATCTTGCATCTTACTTTGAATTTCTCCAAGGCTTCTAAAAAACAAGAAGATCCATTTTGACAAAATAAAACAATCTTGTTACTTAGTGAAACTGTCTTGTTTCTATTATCTAGATCAATTACTCCATTTTTCTTTTATGCTCTGCTTTTGTAGACATTGAACCAAATGACATGTCTTGACTAATATTCATGTTGTTAATTGATCTACAAAATAAATATTTGTATTTTTTTATCCTACAAACTTTAGTTACAAAATAGCCTAAATAATGAATTGCAGTAGTAACATTTCATTCACCAATGACATTACTAAACAACTTTACATTATTTCATGATAATATCTTACACATCCTTATCTCTTCCAAAGTGCATGGGCATGGCTAGACAATGTTATCAATATGAATCAAAAGAATGTCTTTATCACTCCAGATTCTAATCTTTGAATTTTAAATGTATGTTCATTGTTGTTTATCCACATATGATCAATGATGCTATTTGAAAAATATTATATTTTGTCATCTATTAACCACAAGTTGTGTATTTGCATGCGCTCTCTAAACATTTGTATCTATTTTGAGTCTCTAGAAATATCAATATTAAAGTCACATGTAATATAAACAAAGCTTTTATTAGAAGTAATTGTCATCACTTCACCAATAACTATTACAATATTTGAAATGATTGCTACTAGTCTTGTATAAATATTAAAAAAGTAAAATTTTGTCCCTTAAATATGAATGAGACCAATATTGCTTCTACATTTTCAATCGTTAATGGAATTACATTTGAGACTTGTCTATGTTTTTTGATGTAGGTCATTATGCCATGAATATGGTATGTTGAAAGCAATTTTAATTTGGAAATATATCATTTCTTAACTCCATTTTCAAATGAGTTTCCTATAGATAAATAATGTACAATGAAATTAAGTATTTTTTATGTAAAATTTCTTGTTTATGCAGTTGGAAATGACTAGTTTTTAGGGTGGATATGGTAATGCATGATATGTGGTTTTCAAAATGTATATCATTTTCAAAATTCCTATTAGAAATTATTTGAATTCATTCCATTTCCTCTATAATTATTTGTTTAACCTTATTTTTTTACTATTAGAGGTTTTAACAAAAATAATGTTTCAATGGTTGACGTGCAAGAGAGAGTTGTGTATGTTAACCCATGTTGGTGGACACCTAAAGGATAAAATGAAGGCCTTGCATTGCAAGCCCTTGTAATATATTTATCATTCAAGCACATGTTTACTACAATGTAAATTATCTTCTAATAGTATTCCTTTTTTTTACCTCTCATTGTTTTATGAGCTTTTCAAATTGGAGAATTGCCACCCAACCATTATCAATATATGTTTGGTTCAAATGTCTTAATTTTTTTCTTTGATATTTTCCAACATAATGGTCATTGAACTCAGTCCAAATAATGTCTATGTCATTGTTTTTTGTATAGGATTTTAATTTACCATCTAATCCTTTGAAAAGACCATCTTGTGTGTCATATTTTCCACCATAGATCTTGACCAATATGTCTATTTTTGGTATTATTTCATTGGATAGGTTTGCATTGAGTTTGTACAATTTTGTTACATCAACAAAATTGTCATGTTTATCATGTGCATTGATTGTGATTAGTTTTCCAAGTAGAGTATATAACATCTTTTCATTCTATGTACTGGAATATTTTATCTTGTAAAAATAAATGAAAACGTTGGGTCTAAAAATGGAGATTGTAAGAATTTTTTATTCAAATATGCTATGTCAAATTGTCTATTTGAGAACTTGTACATATTTTGTTAAGAATAGAAATATAAATTTCTTCTTTTTGCCTCATAGTTATTTGTAAATTATATCATTTGATGTTTTCTTCCCGAAAAATTATATGGCACTAGATTAATATATGCTCTTACAACTTTAAAAATGGATAGTCATGTATACATTTTTCTTGGTAGAAGGGTATGTGCAGGATCATGATGGCTCAAAAAGTGGCGATATGATGGGTATGTGTAGGGTATGTGGTTGATGATTTTTTTTTCACCCAAAATTGATGAAACGAAAAGGGTTTTTAAAGGAGATTCTCAGCTTTCTACCAATATAAATTATGCTTTACTTTGAATTTAATAAATAATTATTATTCATTTTCTATTTGAATTATGACTAAAGTCTTGATTGATAGACTGATTGAAAAAATCTATAACTTTCAAATAGTACCACATTTTTTGAATCCAAAAAACGTCTCACATTCTATGCTTCGCATACTGTAGGATTTAATTTATTTATTTTTAAAATCATGAAGTTTTGACCAAGTTAAAGTGGTCAGACATACAAGTTTTTTATATTTTTTAAAAGTTGTAATAAAAATTCATAATTAATTATTTACTTGGAAAAAAATTACCAAAAAATATGCATCACATTGAGACATGAGTCTTATACTTATATCTTAAATCTTATAAAAAAATATTATCATTTTATTGTGGTTAGGGTGGTTAGACAGACACTTCTTATTTTTTTCCCTGAAATATAAGTACTACTGCATTGAAATTTCAAATTTTCACCAAATATATTTTTGTTTTTTTTAAATAAACCTAGTAGTTTAAAAACTACACTCAATTTTCTACAAATTCTATTCTTACATATTTTTGAAATAATATAGATAACTTATTTAATCTTTTACGTCAAGTTGTCTAACTCTGATTTTTCTCAATTTTTTGCCACTTAAGGGCCTATTTTTCCCATGATGATTCTGCACATACCCAGAAGCCACCACAAAAAATAATATCTAAGTAATCAAAACATTTAGTAGGTGTATGCATTATTTCACACAATCTTTTATCTATGCACCAGAGTAGTCTTGTTCCAAATAGTAAGATTTCATCTATTAGCACAACATGCAACTATTGATAATTTTATCAACGTGTTCAATCTATCTGAGCTCAATGGAATAGAACTAGATTAAATGATATAAGCATTGTAGAATGCAAGATTGTGTCTCCTATGTTGTGAGTTTCTTTGCTTTGATTTTGTATGCAAGTAATAAGCCCTTTACCTTGTTTATCTCACTATCAATCAATTTATTGTATATACGAAGTAGGCCTTGACGTATTTATTTTACAATGATTTTTTTCCTATTCCATCACTCCTTATTAATAATAAAAACAATCACTCAACTTTTATTTTATATTTCTTCATTAGTATATCTTTCACTATAGCTTGTTGTTCTCTGTTTAACATTCTGCAAACATTATGATGTTCTTTATTGTCAACAAAGTGTCAATGTTTAGCTATCTCAAATGATATCAACATTCGTTTCTTGTAGATATTATGTTTCATTATTTCTAAATTTGGTTACAAATTGTATTATGCATTGCATGTTCCATTTAAGTTTTACATATTGTTTCCATCTTCATAATTTGCATTTTCAATGGTGACATCATTAAGAACATTATCCATATCACCCCACAATTCATTTACATGTACGTATACTTTTCATTGTGTAGAGAAGGGGGATTCACTACTCCCAAGTCTCTAAGACACCAAAGAGTCTAAAGGGAGTGAACTTCCCTAAACTACCTCAAGACTACCTCTATTTTAGATGGAAAGAAAAAACTAAAAATGGAAGGGAAAAACGGACTTTGTTTTCCTTATAATTTATGATAGAGGTTTACCAAAAGCAGGTGAGCAGACCACAAAGGTCTCAAATTGCAGACTGAATAGCTCTCTTCTAGAGGATGGAAGCCCATGGTTTAGAGTTCAACACATCATGTTGGAGTCTTAGAGACATGTTGGCATCCTAAATGGATAGAGGGTCAAGTTGCAAATTGAAACACACAGAGTCTACTGGCAGCCCAAAAGTTTTGGATTTACAGTTTAATAGTAATATATGGAAATGAAAAATACAAGAGTTCTTTAACTTATAAATGTAAACTATTCTAGTGGTGAAATGATTAAGAAGAAAGAAGAAGAATGCCAACTTACTGAAGGTTTAGTTGTCCAACTAGCTCCTCACAATCAGATTGCACCTACACACATAGTAACAAAAAAATGTTGTGGTTGTGTTTTGAGGTTTACCTTAGCAAAACCCCATTTTTGTGTTCCCACCTCCACGGACAGTTGATAGACCAAAAGATGTAGAAAAGCGATAAAGAAATAGAGAGAATAGACACAAGATTTTAGAGAGAAAGGAAAATCTAGATGCTACTCTACAAGTAGGATAATGAAAATAAGCAATAAACCAATATCACCTTCCTTTATACGATCTCATGAAGTTGAGAGAGGAAGGTAAGAACAAGATCACCGTAGATGATGGAGTAGAGCTATGACAACCTACAAAAATAATGGTGTTGGAGCAACAAGAGTGACATAGTAGTGAAGTATGGAGTTGGTAGAAGAGAGAGTGATCTTTAAGAAAGAAGGAATGGTAGAATGTTCAAGAGAGTTGATAGAATGAAGAGATAGCTTGAGAGAGTCCAAGAATTAGGTTAAAAAGGTCAATTTAGAGGAAAAAAGGTCATTCCCAGTGGTCAATATTTGAAGAGGGATGTTACATTCACAGTTTACAAAGAGTCATAATGCCTCTAACATTCCTTGACCTGGGAATCATATCAAGATGGAAGCACAGTGTGTAGACGTTTGCACAATGTGTTGGAATCCCCCAAAAAAAATTCCTCACCAACACAAAATGACGAGGACATGTGGAAAAAACTAGGAAAATGTAGCAAGTTTTTGTATTATCAAACTTGTACTTGGCTAAAATAATGGTAAATTAATGGAAATTTGTACGGGGTGTAAATTTACACCATTACATTTTCCCCCACTTTAGTGAGCATATGTGTCAATGCTATGTGAGTTAAAGTAGAAAGAGGTTGAAGAGAATATATCAAAAAGATAGAGGAAGTATTCCTTTTATCCGACATACCTTGACATGAAAGAGGGAGCTCCACCAAGATGCGAAGATGACACAGGTCTTTGATCCTTCAAAGCTAGCTATGCTCTGACCACAAACATGTTAGGATACAAACAAACATCTTAGGAAAAAAAGAGAATCATAATAGACACAATTGTTGAGAAATTGTGTCTCAACCTTGCAATTATATAAAGGTTATTATTGATAGGATATATATATATGTATGTATATATATGTATTTCCTAGTTACATCGATATGTGTTATATACAATGGCATCAAGGGAGAGGATCGGGATGCGTGTAAATGATTTTTTGTTAAATTTTTCAAGAAACTCATAAAATGGCTGACATACATTAAATAAATGATACATTGTAAATCTAGACTATTAATTATTAGGTTTTAGATCAAATGGTGGATATTTTGCTAGTCTGTCTTGCCCTAGAAGGTAACCCTATTTTATGAGGCATTGTACTATGGTAGTGACAATGATGTATTCTGAGAGTTTGACAGCAGACATATTATCTCTTGATCTTTGGTGGTGATACCCTTGTGAGAAGCTTGCTTTGCAAGTATATTGTAATCTTTGTAATTTACTAAATAATATATTAGGTGGCTTTTGGAGTGTGGGGTTTTTCTCCCAAAAGGGTTTTCCCCATAGAAATCACTGTGTCATGGTATGCATGATATTTATGTTTATTTTTGTTTAAGTTTTTGTAACTCTAAAAGATATAGATTTTTTTTGCATTATTCTACTCTCAAGTTTAGTGTAGGAAGTTGTTCCACTACCTTAGCTTCCTTATAAGTGGTATAAGAGCTTGATCACCTTTGGTTTTAGTTGCAGGTTGTTGGGTTTTCTGGACTAATCCAGGTTTGAGTGGGAGCTTGTGTAGAAGATACTTTGTGATCTTTTTGCAAAAATTTCTAGATGGCAAGTCCATCAGGGAGAATAGAGGTGGAGAAATTTTTTGGAAATAATTTTGAAATGTGGAAGCTAAAGATGGAGGATCTATTAATAGACTAAGATCTACGGGATGTTGTTGATGAGAATGTTTCAAGGCCTGAAAATACTACTCAGGCTTCTCAATATGATGTTATGGACTATAAAGTCAATGGTCTAATTAGATTGTACTTGGAAGACTCTATTTTAATTAATGTCCATGAGGATACCTCTGCACAAAAACTATGGAAGAAGCTTGGTGAGATGTATTAGGCTAAATCTTTAGTGAACATGGTTTTCTTGAGGAAGAAGTTGTATTCCTTGAGAATGGAAGAGGGTGGATGAATCACTTACCACTTGGAAGCATTCAATATGTTGGTGGCTTAGTTGGAATTAGTTGATGTCAAAATGGATGACGAGGAAAAATGTCAGATCTTTCTTTCTTCTTAGCTTGATTTGTGGGATTCTCTTGTTATGGCTATTGGGAGTACTTCTATAATTTTGAAGATTGAAGATGTGGTGGGTTATTTTCTTTCTAAAGAGATGAGGAGGAAGGTATCCATCATTTCCAAGGAGTCCCTAAATTTTTGTGGAACACCCAAGGAAAAAGGAAAGAAAATGAGAAGTGTGAAAAATCCAAGTCCAAGGGGAGATCTAAATCTCCTAGAAAGTCCAAAGTTATTTGTTGGAAATGCAGTATGCCTAGACATGTTCATAAGGAATGCAAAGAAGAAAAGAAGAAGATAAAGAAGAAATTTGATTCTGATTCTGAGTCCAAGAAGGAAGATGGTGACACATTCATTTCAGCTTTGGAAACTCATGTAGGTAATGATGCATGGTTAATTGACTCACGTGCATATTTCCATATGACCTTTAATAAAGATTAGTTTTCTGAACATGAAGAATTTGGTGGAGGTAAGGTGTACTTGGGTGATGATTCTCACTTAGACATTATTGGTCATGGTAAAGTTAAAATCAGATTTCCTTATGGTAGAATAAAAATGATTAGTGGTGTGTTGCTATCCTTGGATTAGCACAAAATCTATTATTTGTAAGAAAACTAATAGATGTGGTTGTGCAGGTAGTATTTAATGATGCAGGATGCAAGATGGTCAGAGGTGCTATGGTGATTGCTAGAGGTGTTAGACATTGCACATTGTATAAGCTTCATGCATGCACTATTGAATGCAATAGTACTTCTATGAAAATCAAGTATGTGGAAGAAGTGAGGGTTTCACCTTTAGTAGATGGTCATGGATTTTGGGTACCTAAGGGTGCTCTTTCTTCTAAAACAAAGCTACTTGCAAAGAAAACTATGTTATGGCACCAGAGATTTAGCCACATTGGAGAAAAGGGTCTAAGGACCTTAAAAAATAAAAACCTTGTTGAAGGTTTGTCTAATTGTAATCTTGAATTTGATTTCTATGAGCATTGCATTTATGGAAAACAAAATTGTGTTCAGTTTTACTCAAGTTCTCATAAATCTTGTGGTGTATTGGATCTTATTAATTCAGATGTGTTTGGTCCTGTAGATGTTTCTTCGATTGGTAAATCCACATATTATGTTTCATTTATTGATGATTATAGTAGGACATTGGTATATTTTCTAAAGAGTAAATCTGAAGTTTTCAGTTGATTTAAAGAATTTAAAGCAATGGTTGAGTTACAAAATGGAAAGAAAATAAAATGTTTAAGGACTGATAATGGCGGTGAATTTTTATCTAATGATTTTGATAGATTTTGTAAAGATTGTGATATTCATAGAAAAAAGAAAACCCCATATTATCCACAACATAATGGAGTTGCAGAAAGAATGAATAGGAAACTTATGGAGAAGGCTAGGAGTATGTTGAGTGGTCGTGGCCTAGAATTAATTTTTGGGCTAAAGTTGTTGCCATTGCCTGTTACCTGATTAATAGGTCTCCTACATTAGCTCTTGTTTATAAGATTCCTATAGAGGCATAATCGAGTTGCAAGCCTTCATTAAGACATCTTAGAGTTTTTGGTTGTGAGGCATATGCACTTGTGCCAAAGGAGAGGCAAAAAAAGTTGGAGAACAAGGTTGTGAAATGTATCTTCATCAGATATAGTTATGGTGTGAAAGGATATAAGCTTTGGGATCTTATTGCACAAAAGGTAATATATAATAGAAGTGTTATTTTTAGAGAAACTAAGCCTTCTTATGTTACATAGTAGCCAGAACAAAGTAAATAGGAAGATGTGATTCAACGTCCTTCTACACCTGAGAAAGTCGAATCGAGGCCCAAGGATAGACAAGAAGTTGAGGAGAGCTCATCTAGCTCTAGATCTTTAGAAGAGGAGGAAGAACCACCAACTCAACTTGTTTGTAGGTCTACAAGGCATATAAAACCACCTAAAAGGTATACACTTGAGGATTGGAGATGTATTTTTTCTTTGAATAATAACATGGATGAATCCAAATATGTAGAAGAGGCATTAGGTATGAATGATGTAGAATCCTAGAATATTTTTCTGGATGAAGATATGGCATCTTTGAAAAAGAATGATACATGGGATCTTGTATCATTGCCTGAAGGACAAAAACTTGTTGGTTCCAAATGGGTGTTCAATAAAAAGAATGGTTCAAATGGAGGTATTGATAAGTACAAAGAAAGGTTGGTTGTGAAAGGTTACTCTCAAGTTGAGGGTGTTGATTATGGTGAGATATTCTCTCTTGTTCAATAAATTTCATCCATTAGATTTGTACTTGCTATTGCTACTGCTTATGATTTAGAGGTTGAGCAAATGGATGTGAAAAATGATTTCCTTCATGGTGACTTGAAGGAGGATATTTATATGACATAGCCAGAGCACTATGTGGTGAAAGGTAAAAGTAAGTTGGTTTGCAAATTGAATAAATTTTTATATGGCTTAAAATATAGTCCTAGGATGTGGTACCAAAAATTTGATACATATGTGTTGAGTTTGGGATTTGAGCGTTCTAAATCAGATCATTGTGTTTATTATAAAATTGATGGTGATCATTTCCTATTTATTGCATTATATGTTGATGATATGTTATTTATTGGTAAAGGGAAAGTATGATTTCATAACTAAAATCTTAACTTGCCGCTAAACTCAAAATGAAAGATCTTGGTGCAGCTAGGCACATTCTTGGGATGGAAATTAAAAGAGATAGAGTGAACAGAAAGCTATGTCTTGTACAAAGAAAGTATGTTAGTTCAATTTTAAAGAGATATAACATGTAGGATTGTAGACCATTGTGTGTTCCCCTTTCTATTGGAACAAAGTTATCTATTTCAGATTGTCCAACATCTCCATCAAAGATGGAAGACATAAGCAAGGTTCCTTACCAGAGTGTATTTGGAAGTTTGATGTATCATGCTATGGTTTGTACTAGACCATACATTTCCCAAGCAGTGGGAGTCCTTTCTAGATATATCTCTAATCCTGGTAGAGTTCATTGGAATGTAGTTAAAAGAGTCTTCAGATATTTGCACTGTACCTCAGATTATTCCTTGTGTTATCATAGTAATGTGATTGAAGACAATATTTCCCTTGATATTTATGCTTATGTGGATTCAGACTAGGTAGTTGATATTGATAGTAGATGATCTATCAATTCCTATGTGTTTACTTTATTTGGTGGTGCAAACAGTTGGATGAGTAAGCGATAGGTTGTGATTTCTTTTTCCACTACTGAAGCAAAGTATATGGCAGCTACTCACGCTTGTAATCTCAACCGTGCAATTATATAAAGTTTATTTTTGATAGGATATATATATGAATATAAATACATACATATATATATATATATATCGTAGTTACACCAATAGATGTAATATATAATGGCATCAAGGGGGAGGAATGGGATGTGTGTCAAAAAAAAATTGTTAATTTTTTTAGGAAACTCCTATAATTTCTGACATACATTAAATAAATGATACATTGTAAATCAAGACCCTTAATTTTTAGGTTTTAGATCTAATGGTGGATATTTTGTTGGTCTGTCTTTCCCTAGAAGGTAACCCTATTTTATGAGGGTGTTGTACTGCAGTAGAGATGGTGATGTATTATGAGATTCTAATAGAATTTGTTTTGTCTCTTGATCTTTGGTCATGATACTCCTGTGAGAAGCTTGCTCTACAAGTATAGTGTAATCTTTGTGATTTACTAAATAATATATTGGGTGACTTTTGGAATGTGGGGTTTTTCTCTCGAATGGGTTTTCCCCACATAAATCAATGTGTCATGGTATGCATATTTATGTTTAAGTTTTTGTAACTGTGAAAGATCTTTAAAAGTTTTGGATTATTCTCCTCTCAAGATTAGTGTAGGAAGTTGTTCTGCCACATTAACTTCCTTACAACAATAAGACATAGTATGATCAAATAAGACACACAACATAATCTAATCAGATGATAAGCTAGTGGTTGTTGCAAATTACATTGCAGGAAATTCATTGAAAACTCAAGTCTAGTCAGGCTACTCCCAACCTAGATGCCAAGATATAAGGCATCAGACTCCAAGACACATAATACCAAATATCAGATAGAAGACACAAATTGTAAGATATCAGATGATTATTTTGAGAAGAAGGCTTTCAAAAAGGGGTTCTTTTAGCAGGGAACCCTTCAAGACATCAAGACACAAAAGGGCCCTTTTGAAGGAACACACCTTTTGAAAGACACGAGATTTTATGCAATTGATTATGTCATCAAGGAATCCTTTTAAAAGATCTTTCATTAAGGAATACATTGGAAAAAGAATGCTCCTTTTTCAAAAGGAAATTTTTTAGACTCTTTCTTTTTGGAAAGAATACTCTTTTTTCAAAAGGAAAATTTTTAGACTCTTTCACTACGGAATCCTTTTTGATTTTTTTTGCCAAAGAGTCATTTTTGAGAGAATACACCAATTTAAAAAATAAAAAATTTCAACAAGGGATTATTTTTTCAAGGAATTCATTGTAAATAAATATGACACCAAGCAATCCTTTTGAAAGAATGAACACCTTATTAAAAATTAGACAAGCATGAAATCCCCCCTAGAATGATGTGTGCTATGTAGAGGAGAACATGGCATCCTAAGGAGAAAAAGAAGATAAGAGATGTTGTGGCACGAGATACATGGCGAGATGTATTTGTGGTATGTTGTCACACATGCGAGGGACACCACATTGAAACCACAACATCATGAAGTAGACAAGTAGAGATGAAGAAATCAAGAGATAGGGGGATCTAATAATTCAAGGCTAGAACCCTCCATATAGATAGATATAATATAGTATACATATGAAATGTCATCAATCCAAAAATTTCTTAGAATATGAAGAGAAAACATAAAGACAAAGTAAAAAAAAAAATTGGTTCAACATGGAAGAAGGCCTAAATACCCCCAACACTTTGCATAATCCCCAACATCGAAAAGAAAGATTACAACACATAAAAGAATGATAAATTAAATAGAAGAAGTGTATGAAATATTTCTAAGCTTGTATCCAAGTACCTACAAGGGTAGCAAGGGTCCTCTAGGAAAGATCACAAACATAAAAAGACAAGCACGAGGAAACACAAACACACAAACAAATCTAATCTATAGATGTAGAAGAGGCATCACCCTAGTCTTCATCGACCAACATTTCATCCTGCTCCCAATCTAGATCATTATAAGGGGAGGGAGGACGATCTTGCAAGGGAAGGATAGAAAAGGCAGTGCCCTCCAACTCACCAGCAAAAAGAGCCAAGGAAGAAGTCCCCTCTAGGTCTCCTTCATCAAGTTCCTGTGAAGCAAAGGTCATTGATATTGAATAGATCGAGGAAAGATTTAGGATATTATCCATCAACTTGAACATGCACTTCTCAGGAGTTCCTTGTTTCAACTTAATAGGGGAAGGACGAAGCACCCAAGAGTCACTATCAACCTTGGGAAGAGGGAAATGACCAACACAGGGGAAGAAGGGGCTACATCTATTACAAGGATGATGTAAGCCAAAACTAAACTAGACTCTGAAGAAGGGGATCCCTTCTTACAACCATCACTTGTGGTGAGGTAATCTTCCAACTTGTTCTTCAACAAAGGATGTGGGATCCCCACTGAGGAAGCAAAAGTGGAGGAGGAACTAGAGGCAACTACAAAAGACACCACCTTTGTATTGGGCATGTCAACAGTTTGCAAAAAAGGAGTCATAAGAGGATGCGTCACAAAGGGATCGATGAAGACTTGCACCCTTTTGGGGTGAGCATCATCAAGAATCACTAGAGGAGCCATAAGGAGGACATAAGTGATGGTAACTAAAGCAGAAACAACTGAAACATGCAGAGCAACAAAAGATATAGGAATAGAGACACCAAGCTCCTCGATCTTCTGCAAGGTAGTGTTCTCTATAGCTAGAGCCTTTTGCTAGTACTTTTGCTCACATGCAAGCTAGTTATGTTGGCTATGAGAATTGGAGGACACGGCCTAAGAAGAGGCTAGATGTTTTTCCTCAACTATAGGGGCACTCTTCACAACTATTGTCAGTGGAAGAGTTATTTCTTGAGTATGAGCAGGAGCAAAAACAATAATAGAAGGAGAAACAAACAAAAGAGCCTAAACATCAAGCCTCTTCTTGTTTTCTTCCCAAGGGATAGGTGGAAGAACATTTGGAGGCTACGAAGGTTGAGATGTAGGAAGAACCCCATGGGAACACCCCCCATGCCATGTACAGTGGGTTGGGGAACCATGTGCACAATAGGCAATTGAAAATCTTGGTGCTTCACCTTCCGCCACATTGGAACCATTCCATTTCCCATACGAGGAACAGGAGCAGGAATCAAGGATTCCACCATGAGTTAGGAAGAAGTAGATGGAGTATAAGATGCAGGGGGAGAGGGTTCTATAGTGAGAGAAAGATTCTCCTTCCCTTTTGACGGGGGCGAAGAGACAACTTGTTGTTGTGCTATCATAAAGGCCTTCACCAAAAAACATACAGAGATACAAGAAAACTAGCTTTTGATGCTAGGCTCCCAGCCTTATATTTAAAATAAGCTTGGTATAATAAATCTCCCCTTGGAGGGAGAGGTCTGATTGGGGATGGCCAAAAGTGATCCAGAGAAAATCCCCCACATGACACCAATGGTTTATAGCCAGTTTGATGAACCACATGCACTATGCCCTCATGGGGGAATTTCAAACATTTGTGGACTATAGAGGTGACCCCATTCATAGAGGCTATCCATGCAATTCCTAGCCTAAGTCTAAATAGGTTAGACTATGGAATCACAACAAATGATACATCTACTACCTTAGGTCCTACTAGGATCGACATAAAAATGGTGCCCATAGGGGCAACAAAAATCCCATCATAAGTATGAAGAGTGGCCTAATTTATTAATCAACAAGGTTTTCTTCATTATCACATTCACTCAATTCATAAGATCGACCATAACACCAATCAAAATGTTGCCATTAATTCAAGCGGTAACGTACAACGGGGAAGGATCCTTGTTTAGCGGAAAATCATGTGACACAAAAGTTATGTCAGGAATAATACTCACATTATAAATAGGAGGAATACATGTGAATGAGACCATGTTCAAATATTTAGACCATACCAACTCAAAAGACAAAGAGGACTACATGGCTAGATTGGTAGAATGAGAAGGAAATGGATCAATGTAATTTAGGTTAGCCAATAGTGACCTTCTGAGATTCTAGCCTTATATGTTGAAAACACTTTATAACAACATGTTCAGAGGTCATATATTGGGTCGTAAATCTCATAAAGCTTCACAACACATGAATCTAAAAAATTTAGAGAAGGGGGATTCACTACTCCCAAGTCTCTAAGACACTAAAGAATCTAAAGGGAACAAACTGCCCTAAACTACCTCAAGACTACCTCAACTTTAGATGGAAAGAATAGGCTGAAAAAGGAAGGGAAAACTAGACTCTATTTACCTTATGCTTTATGACAAGGGTTTGCTAAAAGTAGGTGTGTACCACAAAGGTCTTAGATTGCAGATTGATTGACTCTCTGCAAGGGGACGATAGTGCATGGTTCATACTTCAGCACACTAAAATGGAGTCTCAAAGATGCGTTGGTGTCATATACGAATAGAGGGTCAAGTTGCAAACTGAAACACATAGAGTCTACAACAAGAAGAATACTATAAATTATAAATATAAACTATTCTAGTAGCAAAATAATGAAGAATAAAGAAGAATAATTTCTACTTACTAAAGGTCTAATTGTTCAGTTAGCTCCTCACAATTAGATTTCACCTACACACATAGTAATAGAAAAATGTTGTGGCTGTGTTTTGAGGTTTTCCTCAGTAAAACCCCTATTTTTGTGTTCCCACCTCCATGGATGGTTGATAGACCACAAGATGTAGAAAAGTGATGAAGAAATGGAGAGAATAGACACAAGATAGTAGAGAGAAAGGATAATCTAGACGTTACTCTACAAGTAAGATAATGAAAATAAGAAAATAAGCCAATATCACCTTCCTTTCTACAAGCTCATGAAGTTGAGATAGTAAGGAGAAGAAAAGATCACCACAATGATGGAGTAGAGCTTTGACAACCTACAATAATAATGGCACTTGAGCAACAAGAGTGACATAGTAGTGAAGTATGGAGCTTATAGAAGTAAGAGAGAGAGATGGAGAAGAAAGGAGTGATAGAATATTCAAGAGAGTTGATAGAATGAAGAGAAAAACTTGAGAGAGCCCAAGAATGAGGTTCAAAAGGCCAATTTGGAGGAAAAAAGGCCATTCCTGATGGTGAAGAATCATAATGCCTCTAACATTACCTGACCCAAGAATCCTATCAGGATGGAAGTATGGTGCATAGATATTTGTGCAAGAATCCTAACATAAATTCTCTCACTGAGACAAAATGACGAGGACAGGTGGAAAAAGCTAGGCAAATGTGACGTGCTTTTGCATTATCAAACTTGTAAGACTAAAATGAGGGTAAATTAATGAGAATATGCACGTGATACAAATTTACACCATTACACATTGAAAGAAAAAACAACTTGCCATGTTGTGGATCCTTGTTTCAATATATTTTCATCCATGGTAAATGGAACATAACAAAATTTTCTCCCCATAATATTTCTTTATGTCAAAATATTTATTGTATTTAATAAATCAAATAATTTTTAGTCTACTCCTTTCCGTTAATGTTTCATTTTAATTTTATATATTCTATGAAAAAATTATGCTAAGAAAACATAGGTCCATGCTTTAGTCCATGCAATATAATGATTAATTAATCTTTCATAAGCAAAATTTTCTAATTCATCTTGTTCATTGTTTATTTATTTCAAAAAGATAAAATAAATATGTGATTGTCACTAGGAGATGTGTCTATGAATCTACATTGGCTTGAACTATACTTCAAGGTAAGTGAATGGTTAATTACAAGCACACAAAATCTTGTAACCAAATATTTCTTACAAGTTCCTAGTGTTGAATATATTGAGACCTTTTCTCCTATTTCTAAGATGACCTCCATCCACTAACTCTTTATGTTGTTACAACTCATGGTTTTGTTGTGTTGATGGTGATTTTAGCATGATAAATTCTAATTATAATGATAGACCACTCTAATCGTCTTGAAAACCTAAAAATTATCCTCTAAAATTCCTTTCTAGTAAGATCTTAACCATGTTGGATAGTTGAGTGACCTATGTGATTTTCTAACAAGGAGAAATTTATGGGTAAATTAAGTCTAAATACAAATAATCCTTCAATATACTCAAATCTATTTAGAAATTATAAATTCAATATTTTAAAAATACATATACGGTATTTTACTCTTGCTTATTTATAAAATAAAGATAAAATTATTTCAAGGTTGAGAAAATGAATCTAAAATATTTTCCCGCCAATAATAGAATTCATTCACTTTCTCAGGTTTGAAGGTTAGATGAGATCAATAAACCAAAATTACAATGATCAATATTTCATACAACAATTCACCATACTTATTCAAGAATCTAAAAACATCACAAATAAAAGATATTTTAATTTGCATGGAATCAAACCACCATATTTCATGCGTAGATTTGAGACATAATTATATGAAAATATTAATAAATTTCATAGATCTCACTAGGTTATTCAATTTTAGAGAAAATAAATGCAAGATATCAATACCATGATCAGATCATTGAGAAGAATAGAAGGCATGATCCTTCAATTGTGATACAGGAGCATCCAGAGCGTACGGGCAATCTTGCATCATTTTGTGTTGTTTTCTTTCCATAAGGCGTAATCAACTTAAGTTTTCCAAGTATGAACAATCGAGCATTGAGCTATAATGTTAAGGTTTACACCTTAACTTCATCTAGAATTCTATGTTCAGTGAACTCGCTTATCAGTGTGACCTGAAGATCTCAAAGAGACCTTACTTCATGTCTCTCTGACATTGTTGGGTGAAAATTATGTAATCATCTTTTCGATAGATTACACAACTAGGACTTCAATCACAGCTATGTGAGATGTAAATCTCTCCTCTCAGAAAGGGGAGGTGCCCTTCTTACTACTAGAAGAAGCAATAGTAAAACAAACAAGTAATTACAAAATGTACACAATACTTACGAAGTGGGGGGGGTGTGTTACATTCATCCTTCTCTCTTTTTTCAAAGATGTTTACAATGCTTCACAGTTGGAAGTTCTCAATTCTTAATAACTTTAAAAGATCAACTAGCAGTAATACCAATACCTCTATCTTGTCAAAGCAAAGCGTAGAGATACCAAAAGTAATTAACAATAAACAAAATAAAGTAAAAGGGAAAGCACAAAGTATTCTTAGACGCAAAAATTCCTCGAACAGTATGAACAATTACAAGCGCAAAGTCTTCTAGATCATCCAACCAAATTATCAAAGAGTATGAACAATTACAAGCACAAAGTCTTGTAGATCATTCAACAATAATATCCAAAACACAAATGAAAATCTAAATAATGGATGTAACACAAAGTTTACACGAATTACTTAGAGTCCTTCAAATTCCATAAGATAATCACCACCAAATAAGATCAATTCGTAAGATTATCAAATCCAACACAAAGTCTGGTTTGCAATCTTCTTCTTTATTGATCAAATTTCATTCACAAAGTATGAACGCAATGTTTCACAATTCTACTTCAAAAAGGGCAACACTTTGTTGCAAAATACTAAAGGATAAACTTTACAATAGAAATCCCTCATATTATATAGAAAGAGGGATGAGCAAAATAGGAATCTAATTGAGGAAATCAAGGAAAGTTAGGTGATTGATTTTAGGAGATCTCACCTAACTTTGACCAAAGTCAAAGTGTAATTTGTTTTCAAAAGATTACATCTTCGAACTTGGTGCAATTACAATTTACAAAAAGACATTTAAGATGTTAGGAAATATTTACAAGATGCATAAAGGGATGCACCGGAAATGTCTAACACTGGAGATCAGGAACCTTCTTTATGTTTCCTTGCTTTGGGTGCGGAAGTCTTCATATTTCTTCCCAGTCTCCTGCACAAAATTCTCATCTGGACCAATGGTGAAATCCACAATGGTGTGAATTCTCGTGATCAATCTCATGGTAGATGAGTGAACCTTCTTGCACCTTTCAAGATGCATTTTTAGGTTATCCAATGTGAGCCTTGTATCACAAATGACGTTCAATGAGGCTTCTGAAAAGTATGAACTATCAATCAACTTTGTGATGGCTTCCTTGAAGATCTGAGATATTTCTGTGGCCGGTAGGAAGATATGATTCTCCTCAAGAAGTTGACCTAGTAACTCCTTGATACCTTTTTCAAGAATAACATGATGTCCTTTGACATCTTCCTGCACTTGGTAGAGATCTTTTGTAAGAGATTGAATTACTTGAATTCGATGTTTTAAGGATTCTCTTACCTCAATGAAATTTTCTTTGTCAGGAATTACCCCAACTTCCACCAGTTTACTGAGCTTTACCTGCTTCATCTATGACCACAACAACATGCATTTTTCCATATCTTTGTGGTCCTGGGAATGTACTCTTTTTTCTTTATCAAGCTCTATGGTGAGCTTGGCCAATAGGGTAGTTTTCTCGTTCACAACAATTATGATCTGAGATTCGTGTTCTATGATCTTCTCAACAAAATCATACAACACTCTACCTTTGGAGGTGAACTTCTCAACTTTCTTGACAACTGGATCTTCAATACTTACCACTGTCAATGGTTGGGCATTAGTGGGAGATCCTACAAGTCTCTTTACAATAGTGGCATAATGCTCTGCCCTCTACTTGTACATATTGTGAGCTTGATGAATTTTATCCAGTCTTCCAGCCAAGATATCCAATGTCATTTGCACATCAACCTTTGCACTTTCATTGGTAACCTTGCCAAGCTGGACTTTTGTCACTATGTATTCTTCCATATTGACATCCCCGTCTGCTTGTGGTGGTATGCCAATCTCCATATACTTGTGGCTAGTCTTGTCAACATTCAGCCTCGAGTATACTTTTGCCATTTTCTTCCCTTTAGCCTTTGGAGGGACTACCTCTTCGAGGTCAAGCTCCTCTGGAGAGATCATTTGCTTCTTCCGCTTCGACACTTGAGATATCAGCCAAGGGGGAAGAAAACAGGTGTGAACTTCTGGATTCACTATCAACTCAGTTGTCATCATCACTTTTGAAGTTATTGTCACATCTGAAGTTACCATGGGTATTGTGACAATAGGAGAAGTGTCTGTCATCATTGCTCCTGTAGACTGCACATTGAGTTGATCATGCATTGACTCATTCATGAAACGATTGAATTCATTTTCAAAAGTGATGTCATGCATTGGTGAAGACAGGCTAGGAATGGATGATGGAGGACTTGACAGTATATCAACCGTATGAGTGCTTGTCACTGAGGGAGTATCAAGCGGGGTTGATGCTGCAGGAATAGTGGATATCTCAATTGCAGGAATGCATGTGGTAAGAATGGGTGACGAGGGACACTGGAAATCACAGGTGATGATGTTCTAGGAATTTCCTCAACTACATTCTCAGGAGGAGAAGTAGTTCTTTCTTGATGATGCTTGGGTTCCTGTTGATCACCTTCTTGTCTCTCCAATTTTGGTTCACCTTCAGAATCACCTTCAGATTCTTCTTTAGAATCTTCTTCAGATTCTTGCCCGCTTTTAGAAACCTCTTCTGCATCAGAGTCTACTTCTGTTGAGTCTTCATCTTTAGCCGATTGATCACTGCAAGTACCTTCTTCATCAGAGTCTATCTCCAATGGAATGGAATTTTTACCTTTAGAGCAAGATGGATCAGATTTTGTGGTTTCTCCTTCTCAGATGAACTGGGTATCTTTCTTGCCAATAGTTACTTGATCCTGGGACCTCTTCATGAAGAAGTGGGAACAACCGCTGATTTATTTTTCATGTAAAGTTCTTGCTATTGGCGAGCTTCTGGTTCAGATTCTTCTCCTTCTGAATCTGTTCTGAAACTTTTCATTTCATAACCATGCTTATGTAACCATTCTGCAGTATTGGCTAGGATTGGCTTCAATCTCTCTCTCATGCTGGTAATTTCTTTCCTAGACCATTGAATTGCAAGAAACGGTCTTTTAGAAACCTCTTGTTCATCATAGAGAGCATTCATGATATTGCCAGGATATGCAAAATCCTTTGGTAGGTCAACAATATCAAGGTCTTTGATCTGTTGAATAGTCAACCTGCAATAGTCCATTTTTCTAATGGCTTCTTCATCTCTACAATCAGCCCAGATGTCTTCAAAATGATACTTGTGATGATGACCCTTTTTATAATTTCTTTTTGACATCTCGGTAATCAAAATCAAACCTATACCTGTAGGTCTTGATTGTCATGATATGCATTTCAACATAAATAGACTTGGCTTTTTATACATTTGGGATAGTATATCTTTCGATTGTCAGTGGGAACTTGAATCCATGCTTGTGGTTACTTCTATGTTCTTTATGCACTGAAATCAACTGTCTACACGTTTCCATGAGAACCCACTTATCCGAAGGATAACGTGGCAGCATGTAAGGACAGCCAGTGTAGCACCCTACTCTCAAATAAGTAAACATGGGGAATTGAAGAAATAGGCATCCAACTTTACTTACCACCTTATAAGCCTCATCAGATACCCTCCTTCTTTCAAGAGCTAGATCAAAATTGAAAAGAAAAGGTGCGAAGAAAGCATCTATAACCCGCCTGAAGTGATGAAAGCTTTCCTTCAGTTCCAGTTGATAGAAAAATCTGTACATAGGTACCATTATCTTATTTCCTTTTGTGGATAGACCTGGAAATTGTCTCATTACAGCTGCTACATACACTAGGTAAGAAGTTATATAGAATTTCAATGTGGAAGGCACATTGATCAACTGCTTATGTATTTCATCACTGATTTGTTTTCCCCAGTCAATATGCACCTTTTGTCTTATAATTCTAATGTATTCATACATCCAATCATGAAAAGTGGATGATTCAGGCAAGCCTTTTACTTTGCTAAAAATGTGACCATATCTTTGACGTCATCCTTGAAATCACTTCGTAGGAGTCCCTTTGGCCATCTAGAAACATATGGTCTAGGCTTCTTCAACCATTGGGTATTTATTAGGTTTTTAGCCTTGTTGGGATCACCATCAAAGACTTCTTGTGCTTTTTGTATAGAGATATCAATGTATTTCTCCATTTGAGGAACCTTAAACACAATGTCGAAGAAATCAGGGCCAAGTCTTAGAATCTCGTGCCTAGAAGAATCGATCACACTTCTTCTTTCTCTGATGTAGTGAGATGCCACTTGAAGGACAAATTCCATATTGTGTACAGCTGTAGGGAACATAGCTACCAAATATAGGTTACTATGTACAATTGCTCTCATTGGGTTAGGAAGAGGCTTCATCTCAGTTTGCTTTGCAAAATCAACCTAGTCTTGATGGCCAACTTTTGTGTCTTTTATTTCTTCCACCTTGGAGACCACTACATTCGGTGGATAGACACCTTGATATTTATATTTCATTTTTCCCTTTGCTTTTGAAGAAGACGGAGGCTTACTAGCAGTCATCAACAGCGACTGAAACTTTGATCAATCAACCTTGAAGATCTTTGAAAAGAGACTGCAAAGTGTTGAGCCATAACAAACATTAGTCGTTAGATAGCATGGGAATGCGCAAGGTGAGGAATGAAGATGAGCAAGCCTGGAGCAGATGACAAGGCACAAAAAATGATGCACAAAATGGAAGGAGCGAGGTTTAGGACTGAATTGGGAAAGTTTGAAGTGTTTCAAGAAAAAATTGTCAAAAGTGTAAGGGTGCACTTTTCAGCCCCCTTACATTTTGGAGAATTCTGATTTTGATGTAGGGGCGCTGAAAAACAATGCCCTTACACTTCTTAGTGTTAGAATAAAATGCAAAATGCCAAGGTGCACTTTTTCATTGCCTCTGCACTTGAAATATGATTATGGAAATAGATGCAATGATGCCTAAAAACAATACTTGGGGTTTTGGAAGCATGAAATGCTTGAAGTGAATATTTGGCGACCTATATTGGATTGCATTTGACTTTCCTTTCATCATCTTTTTACAAGTGAACAAAAACCGGGCTACTTTACTCACAAAATGATAGTTTCTTTCATTGCTTGTATAGAAACATCAAGAGGGACAATGTGAGAAGATACAAAAAATGTGGGAATATGAGCGAAAGGAGAAAAATACGTTTAAAGAAGAGGCCACGCTAAAACAAACGATGGATGGAAAAATGCGTGATGATGTTCCAAAACGTGATTAAGGTAAGAGGGAAAAACGTGTTCATGAATCAACAAGACTCTAAAGACATGGCGAAATAAAGAAAACGCATGGGAAGAAAAAAAGATAAATGCATATGTAAATCCCTAGATATGTACAAAAAGAAATGAAGGGGAATGAAGAGAAAGCAAGGAGAACGACTTACCAAGAGAAAACGTGAAATTTTCTTTGAGAGGAACTTCAGATTTCTCAAAAACGTGATTTGTAGTTTTAGGAGAATTCACCTAGCATGAAGAAATGAAGTTGAAGATCATAAACAATGAAAAAGGAAAAATAAAACACTTTTAAGTGAAAGGGAGACCCAAAAACCTAACTCAAGTTGAGCAATTAATTTAGGCACAAAAAGTTGCACGATGAGCGAAAAAAAGTAAAACGCATGAAGAAATGCGCAGAGGTAAGAAAATGACTAAGTCAGGAGAAAAAGTGTAATAGCACACTTTTTCAGTGCTCTTACACTTTGAAAGAAATCACCTTTATGTAGGGGCATTGAAAATCAGTGCCCCTGCACTTTTTATACTTAGCCAATTTTTGGCTTGTGAGCAGGAGCACACTTTTTCAGTGCAACTGCATTTTTCACAATTAACTATGTACGAATAGTGGGACTTCACGAAGGGGCTCATTTCGAAGGTCTTCATGAGGAAAACATAGGGGGATGCTCAAACTAAATTTTTGAGACTTTGGAACGCATTTTGAGGTGGTGTGAAAATCACCTCATTTTGCGTGCTTGAACTTCATGAATCCTAGGAAACAGACAAGTTTTGTAGGGGGTTATCCGTGTAACGAGCTCAACTAGATTCCGTGATAATAGACATCTTGATGGTGAAAGAAATAATAGTAAATAGTCGCATAGAATTCACATTGGAGGGAGGTTCAAATTTCAGTGGGATGACATTTGAAGTCCCTTCGACATTCTGATGAACTGTAGAAATTTTGACAAGCTGCATTGAGGAGACTCTAGGTTATCAGTGAGAGTCATTTGGGAGTCCCTCTAATGGGGAAATAAGGTGTATCGAGGTAATGATGGGATTTCAAGCTGACAATAATGCAAGTCCCTTTGATATTCCAATATCAGGGAGACAAATAGGTTTTCATAGGAGGTCTTGTGGAGTCTGTTTGACATCTCAATAAGAGCTTCATCGATAAGACCTCATATTGGAGTGAGGGGATTTGAAGTCCCCACGACACTAGGATGGTGGGAAGGTGGTTAGAAATGTGATTAGATTGATGGTGATAGACAAACAAGTAAGGTGGCCACATGTGGCATGATGTTATACTTTGATTTCACATCGATGTTGTGAATCAACACGATCATTTGACAAATGATTTCAAACATGAAACTGATGGTTGGAAGTGAACAAATGGAATGAAAGTCACCAATAACTTGGTAACCACCTACGAGATCTTGACACTCATTAGATGACAAGGTAGTGCTAAGAAAACATGGGGGAAAATAATGTTGAGAAGTAAAGTTGACCTAAAGGAAGAGTATAAAGACATAAAGACAAAGAGATATAGAAGAGGGGGAGAAGAGTGAGTTCTGCAATCATAGAGAAAAAATTATAAAGGTTGATCTGCATGTTTGACTGATGCTTTTGTACTTAGAAATCCCATGTAATGCTATAATTTTCTTTTTCATTTCAGAATAATAAAATCTCTTGTTTTCTTCCTGCATATTGGTTGTGTTATCTGTGTTTTTTCTATGAGATTGTGTCCACAAGGGGAGTTCCCTTCACCAAGAGGTATCAAAACTAGGTTGTCTTGAGTCTATAAATAGATCACTGAAGGTGAGGCAGCTTGTAGCAGGACCTATGAATGTGGGTTGAGATCAAGATGCCTCCTGGACTTTCCCAACATGGTAGAGGTAGAGGCAAAGGTGGTGGAGGAAGAGATCCTCCTAGAGATGAAATCAGATTCCTCAGAAGATAGTTGGAAACCTTGGAGGAAGAGGTTTGAAGGAGAGAAGTGCATTGAGAAAGAGATGACATTGAGGATGAAATTGAGGAGGAAGTGGAAGAGGAAGAACAAGATCAAATGGATACTAGAGAAATGAGATTGTTGAGAGAAATGATATGAAAAATTATTTTGAGTTTGGAGACATTGAAGAACCTCACAAAGTGAGGTTTGCATAGACAAAGTTAAAAGGTCGTGCAAGTATATGGTGGAAAGAGATCCATCTTGAAAGAGGACGACAAGGGAAGGATAAATTTTCTAAAAGGGACATAATGGTAGAAAAATTGAAGATGAAATTTATTCCAGTTGATTATGAGATGGAGCTGCTCAAGTTGATGTAGAGCTTGATACAAGGAATGAGGATGGTGAAAGAATACACAAAAAAAATTCACAACGTCCTGATTCAAATAGGACATTTTGAGGAAAATAAGGAGAAAGTTGCTCATTATATTAATGTGATGAAGCCTAGCATATAAGAATAATTGGCACTAGTAATAATGAGCACCATTGAGGAAGCTTATTAGTTTTCCTTAAAAGTTGAAGAATGACTGAACAAAAGATTTGAAAGAAAAAAAAGAGGTGAAGGAAGTGGTGGAAGGTCTGGTAGATGGCCATATGGAGGCCAAACTGGAGATCAAAGGAAGGGTGAAGGACCCAGTACTAGTTAGGATCAGAAAAGAGATGACTTATATCAACCTTGTGATAAGAATAATGGAGATCGAAGAGGTAGAGGAAGATCTGGATGAGGACTAGGAAGAGGAGACTTTTGAGGAACCTATTTTCAATGTGGAGATTAAGGACATAGGGCTTATGAGTACACAAAACATCAAGGGAAGATAAACAAAAGACCTGAATGTAATCCTCGAGTTACCCATGTAGATAAAGATGCCCAGTCATTGCATTTAGAAGATGTTGAAAAGGGTGAATCCCTTGTTGTTAGAAGAGCCTTGTTGAATGAGGAGAAGGAACCAAACCAAAGAAAGAAACTATTTCACACTTGATGTAAATGTGAAGGTAAAGTTTGTAATGTGATTATTGATGGTGCTAGTACTGACAATCTTGTTTTTGAAGAGATGGTGGACACATTACAGTTGGAAAGGAGAAAGCATCCAAATCCATATCAGATTGCATGGTTGCAGAAGGACCAAAGGGATTTGGTCAATGAGAAATTCTTGATTAAGTTTAATATTGGTAAATATAAAGATGAGGTTTTGTGTGATATCATACTTATGGATTTTTATCACATGTTGCTAGGCAGACCAAGGCAGTTTGATCAGCGAGCGGTGCATGATGGACATGCTAACACTTATTCGCTGAAAAAGGATGGTGTTCAACATAAGTTAAAACCCCTAAAGGAGGAAAAAGAAAAAGTATGCAGTAATGCAATAATTTTCTTGGTTGATGGAAAAAAAATTCCTTTAAGGTATGAGACATGAGCATATGTTTTTTGCATTAAACCCTAGAGCTGAAAAAGAAGACAATAGTGAGGCACCTATAGAGGTTCAAGATTTATTAAATGAGTTTCAGGGTATTGTTTCTAATAATGTATCTAAAGGATTTCCTCCAGTAAGGAAGATCAACCATTAGATGGACCTGATTCTTGGAGCAAGTTTTCCAAATAAGGAATCCCATTGAATGACCCCAGTAGAAAATGAAGAATTGAACATGTTGGAGCCAAAAAATCCACATTGGTTATTTTGCACACTTCCATTTTCACCCATCCTCCCACACTCACCATATGTTCCATCTCCATTTCATAATGGCTAACACTAATATAAACCACCAAATAAGGCCCTTCATCTTAACACTGAAGTGAAAACCTTGTCTAAAGTGTTCCCATAGCAACACATGGCATGTCACCAAGACAATGCTATATCGAAGAGAGTCTCAGTAAAGTCTCTTCGACGAGAGTAGAAAGGGATGATGTGAAATGTAGATGAGAGTCCCGAATGTCTAAGAGGCATATTCAAATGTCTTCTCACCAGCCTAAAGAACGATATGTCTAAGAGACTTGGACATGTTGAGGAGAAAATCTAACATGTCTCACCGACAAATCATATAGAATATTCAACATTCAGGAAATAGAGAGACATCTCTCGAGCATCGAGAGATTGTCATAAAATAAATGATAAGTCACTGGTAAAATAGTGCAGACAGACGACAATGTCAAAGAGACATCGACACATCGAGGTGACAAGTAAGAGAGTCTCTTTGACATTCAAGGAGAAAAATATTAGTGAGACATAGAGACATAGAAAAAACATTGGGCAAGGTCTCATTGATATCCTAACAATGATATGTCGAGGAGACACAGGAGTATCAAGTAGATAGTATCAAAAGTCTCTTTGACATGAAAAAGTCACATAGAGATCATCAGCAAATAATACCACCGAAGGAAGAGATAAGGATATGTCAAGGAGACATAGGCTTGTTGGCAAGAGATATCTACCAGTCTCATCGACAAAAGGGGACCATAAGGGAAGAGACAAAAATGTAAATATCGAAGAGATCTTGAAACATCGAAGAGATAAATCTAAATGTCTCTTAGACATTTCTCAAAAGATGGTCAAGGATATATCAAAGAGAAATATAGGCATTATGATTAAAGTCTCTTGGACAAAATATGAAATGATTTTCATCGGATTGATTTGACTAATGAGGTCATTGAAGAGACAATTGCTATTAATGTTCAAGTTGATAGGAAGGGTGGCATGAGCGCCATTTATGAACCAGAGTTGGCTTGAGCATGCAAAATTTTGATAAATATAGCCTCTAAAAGAATCAAAATTCACTGTGAATTATGGTTGAGTATCTAGAGGATGGAGTTGGATGAAGGCGAGCAGCTTAGAATTCCCAACATTCATTCAAGTAAGTACATCTTGGCTCAACTGAACATTATTTTTTTGAAGATAGCTTGAAGTACAATGCAAGTAGGGTTAAAATGGATAAAACCCCAAAAAAACAAGAGCAAAGAGGAAAAAAACATAAAGTAGGCCACTAAATCAAGACTTAATAGACCAGTGTCCCAGGTTTGGGCCAAAAGCAAGGAGAATAGCTCAATTAAACCCATCATGTGAGACCCTAGAGGACAAGCACAAGAATTTGGGAAATGTGTGGACTCCGCACAAGGGTTATGATTTTTTCATCTATCACTATAGGAAGAAGTACATTTATAGCCCAGTTTCAAACCCATGGAATTTGAATCTAGGAAAACTTGTGATTCCAAATGTTTTTTTGAATGTAGAACTAATTAAAGCATTGAAAAAGAATTATAGTCCAAAAATGAGGGAAATTCACTTGCACAATGGGTCACAATTCATGATTATAACACAAGATTATATTTTTATGGTTTTCCAATTGGACACCTCCCTGAAGATCAAATTTTGGATGAGAGACTTGTTGGGAGAGTATCACTCTATGGATAAAAGCTATAAGAGGTGGAAGTTTCCTTTGCACAGACTCAAAGGTCCAGGGAATCAACCTAGGAGGTTTTCTAGTGATGAAAGGACCCTATTCTATGTATATTTGTTTGAAGAATACTATCAATACACATATTATTTAGCTAGACAAGTACTGGGAGGAAATGCCCCTACTAACATGACTATAGCTCCCATGTTTTTGGCTACAAACATTCAAAGCCAATATGCTAGGACCTATGACTATGCAAAGTATCTATTTGAAGCCATTAATAGTGTTCTTAATGCTATTAAGAATAACAGTGAAGATATATGCTTCATACACTATTCACTTCTTATGCATATGATACTATATGAAGGGCAAGTGATGGGTTTATGGGGAGAAGAATTGAGAATAAAATATTTGGATAGTGATGGTAATTCTAGACCATTGCTAATGTGGACATCAATCTGGGATAGTAGATGTGGGAGATCCCATTACCTATACTTTGAAGAACATTTTGTCAAACCCTTGTACAAATGACTTGGCCATAAATGTGACTATAATCTACCCCCAGAAGTACAGAGGTTCCTTCGACCAAAGGAGAAGGGCCATGATGGAAAGATAAATCACAATTGGGGAGATTGGTATGAGTTTTCAGATTGTACTATTATTAGAGTATATGGATTTGAGGCAGCACCATATTTACTGCCTAAGACTATGCCAGATAGGGTTGCATATCTTGAGATCATAAGACAATTGTCTTATTCAACCTTCATGCATTTGAAAAGCTATGGAAGGAAAAATTTCATTCCTTCTACTCTTTTTTGGTGACTTCACTATTATTGCTTATACAAGGTATGACTTGGTCGGTAGCAAGCTAAATTACTATGGCTTGTCGGTGGGAAACAAGAGAAAAAAATTTGACCTTGAACATTTCATCTATGATGCCAAGATTCCTCAAAAATTGAAAGGATATGAGCATAAGTTCCATGTTGATTATGTCATCAGGAACTATGAGGAAAGTTAGGTGATCATGAGAACAAATGCATACAATATAATTTTTATGGCTTAGGCTTGGAGAATGAGTACTACCCCATCCTATGTGGAAGCCTTTCATGAAATTCAAGACCCTATGGAAAGAATTGAGCAATTGATTTTGCATGAAGAAGGAATAATAAAGGATGTACCTCTAGTGGCATTTGAGAAGAGAAGAAATGTTGGCTCTAAGAGGGAAGTAGAAAATATAACACCACTGGGCCATTTGACACCATAGCCTACTCCAGAGGTAATATTCTCAATTGACACCCCAATCATGGTTGAAGATGATACAGAAGGGGAAGAAGAGGTCACACAGATTAACACTCTTGTTATTCCCCAATATGAAATGCCACTAGAAAGGAGTGTGATTACCTTTGAAGCTTCCAATGAGCTATCTGATGATGTGATACACCATGCTAGTCAGGAATTCATTGTAGATGATGCATTTGTCCAAACTTCTGAATTTAAGGCTTTGATCTATGAGTATAAGGGAAAGGTGGTAATGGAAAGGCTAAAAGACATTGACCCTGAAAAGGAAGCATACATTTTGAAAGAGATCAACATGAAATTTATAGAGATGAAGAACATGACTGCTGAGAAAGGAAGAGAATTATTGCAAGAAGCTAGGGTTATCCTCCTTCTAGGGTGGGATATCAGTTCAATCATTGTGTTTGACAACTTTCTAAAAAGAAAGAATAAAACCTTGCACTTGATAGATGAAGTTGGTGATAAGATCTATACTAGATTAGGATATAATCCTAATAACACTACTTTCCAGATATGGGCACTTTACCTACTAGGAAAAAAGCCTTCCCTTGTTGATCATGATCAAATTTTTGGACATCTTTTGGTTCAAAGAGTAGGAGAGACAGATCCAATGGAAATTGCTGACTTGAATGTGAATGTGGCCAAATTCACTAAGGCTCAAATTCATAAGCTAGTAAGGGATAACAAGGGACTGATAGAAGAGAATGAATGGTTAAAACAAGAGCTGATCAGCTACAGAGATAGACTTCCTTCTTCCTTAGGGCTTTACTCTCCATTGGTTGAGCATGAAAGAAAGGTGCTAGAAGCAATGCCAAAAACTACCTACTAGAAACACAAGCATGAGAAAGTTCATAAGGAACAAAAGGAGTTAAAATGAAAGCTCAATACCACCATCTTTGAAATGGCATAAGAGCTAGTTTGCATGAGATTTGAAGATATGTATAAGCAGTGTTGAACAAGTCTAGCATATTTATCATAAAACATATGTACGATTATTGGAAAACACCAAATTGAGTGATAGAATGAAGGAAGCGGAGTCTCACATCATAGAAGAGAAGGTAGACAACACTATTGTGTTGCAAGAATATCAAGAGCTTATGAAAGCACATAAAGATTTCCATAACATCTTGACACATGAGTTAAGTGACTTTAGTTAGCCACTAAGTATGACCCTACCCAATTTATTTGAGGAAAAAAAATTGAAAGATCAATATACATGGAAGGATGAGATAGCCCACTATTTTCCAGTTGTTCTTGATGCAATCAATGATGAAGATGAGGTACTTAAGAAAAAACATAAAAAACTTGGAAGAATTTTTGAATTGCAGTATGCCATGAAATATATTATACATAATGTGGACACTCATGCCAAAAGTGGGTACTTTGAGGATTATCGAAGGTTAATTCATTCATTGCATAGACCAAGTAAGAGAAGAGTAACAGGGGACTAGATTTTGATGGTTTTGGATACACGATCATGATGCATGAGCCTTGAATAGGTCTTTGGTGATCACGGGCACTTGCTAGAGATTAACGAATTGTAGTGCATCTACCAACAAACTCTCAATATTTTCATGTTTATGCTAATTATGTTTTAGTTATGAAGCGATGTGACTTTTTGTAAACGGGCCTAAAGCTTGTTGCTCCCATACAAATAGGGAAACCAGGGCCCAATTTTGAGATCATCATCATCATATCATATCATATTTCATTCCATTAGAATAGGCATTAGTAAGAAGATAGATTGCATAATCTACCCATCCATATCATATCAAAACATCTCTATTATAATTCTTATATTTTGAAGTAATACAATGGAGCAGACTATTTATAATTCGTAATCCATTTTTAGCGTTCAATTACTATGTCAATTTTCATGCCTATATATTATTTTGTTGTCTCCAAAGTGGTCTTTTCAAGTTATTTCAGCCTGCAAAGATTTATCAGAACACATTTTTTGTCACTGTGTGGATGCTTTGATTGGTTTTTGGTTGATGTGAATTAAAAATCCTTTCAAATAGTTTACTTTAATTGGTCCCTACCCAGGGTTTAAATTCTTTTAGAGAAGTTGTTTTGATTGGTTTCCATTAACTTAATAATTAAAGGTCCTTTCTTGCTTTCACAGTAACTTGGGGGGATATCACTGGGATTATTAAAGAAGAACATTGTGATAAAAAACTTGCACATTTGCACAAGGTGCAAACATCTCAAGTGCTTAGTAATTTGAGTTAAGCTAAGCAATAGGTTTACTTATCTTGTAAATCTATTTCCATAATCACCATCCACTCATTCACTCCATTCACCCAATAGGAGCAGGCGCTAGTCATATCTAGGATATTTTATATAAATACAACTCATAATCTTAAATATCCAAATACTCTTAGTAGGAAATAACTATGCAAGCTCTGCATCTACTCCACCCTCATATGCCATAGCGAGTAGATTGCCCAATTTAAGGACCAAATCCAACTTTAAATCTTCCTTATTGTTCAAGTATACCCACCTAGGCCTAGTAGAGCCTAAAGAGTATGAGGTAATTGACCTTGTTTACCACATTCATGGGACATACGTGTATTAAGAGATTGACACCCTCTTATGGTTTAAAAACCTTCACTTTTGAGACCTAATAGAACAGACAAGTACTAGAGCTATTGCAAAAAGGATTGATCAGGGAGAGTTTGAGTCCATGTGTACTACTTGTAGTATTAGCACCTAAGAAGGATGGGGAATGACATATGTGTATAGATTTTGAAGCCACCAACAAGATCACTATCAGGTATAGGTTTCCCTTGCCAAGGATGAATGACATCATCAATTGTTTGAGTGTAGTTCAGTACTTCACAAAGATAGATTTGAAGAGTGGTTACCACCAAGTCTGAATTAGAGAAGGAGATGAATGGAATACAACCTTAAAAACCAAAGAATGTTTGTACCTCATGCCTTTTGGGTTAACCAATGCACCAAGCACATTCATGCAGCTCATCAACAAGGTATTGAAAGAATTGTTGGGTAAATTTGTTATTGTTTATTTGGATGACATTTTAATTTTCAGTAAGACATTAGATGAGCATCTGGTACATATCAGATTTTTTTTTTAGAAGTTGAGGGAAGAAAAGTTGTTAATCAACTTCAAGAAATGTAGTTTTTTGAAACATGAGTTGTGTGGGAGTAAATGGTGACTCCCCAACACCCCCAATTTAATAGTTGTGACCAAAACCACTTCCACAAGAGAGAGAATGGAAAGAAAAATTGCTTCACAATGCAAGATTGATTAATGGCTGAATATGATTAATTGCAAATGTACAAGAGATTCCTTGCTTATATAGGCAAGGTTGAAATGTAGTAATGAACATGATGTTGACAAATGTCATAATCCTATGACATGAGACAACCAACAACCTAATCACCTAGCAAATGATGCATTACTAGCTAGATAAGATAAGTTCTAGAAAAGCCAACTAAGACTTCTAGAAAGAATATTTTTCCTAAGTAAACTTAACATGTGAATATGTCCCTTAATTACCTAATGAATGAATTGGCTAGGTACAAGACATTTATTCACACCAACACCCCCTCTTTAGTAGCCATCTATGAGATTCAGGACTTGCTAAGGCCAAGATTTCTTGTCAATAGAACACTTCCCACTTACCTTCATATATGTATTGTTACCCATCAATATATGAGGTGAATTACAAGGCTCAAAAGAAGAGAACATATCCATAGAAGATGTCATATGGTGAGATGCCCCTGAATCAAGAAGCCATCTATGAGATTCAGGACTTGCTAAGGCCAACAGTGCTTTTCCTTTCATTTTATGTAGCCCAGAAGTAGATGTTGTGTTCTCTGACTGAGATGATGATGATGGGACTGTCGAATGAGATGAGGAAGAAGTAGAAGACACTGATGAGGGAAGCTGAATGTTATTCTTTTGAAGAATATGTGTGAGTTCATCAATCTTTTTATTATAACATCTATGCTCATCATGTCCTAATATTTTGCAATATACACATTTGAACTTCTTCTTTTTAGGTGATTCCTCTTTAGAAGAGGGTGTGGACTCAAGAGTTCTATGTGAAGGAGAGTCTTTACCTTGCTCATTAGACTTGGGATCCTTGTTTTTCTTCTTACCTTTGCCACTTGAAGCCTTTGTATCCTTTGCAAAAAGAGCGTGAGATGTAGAAGACTTCAATGTGCCCATGTGAACCAACTTTGCTTGTTCCCTTATGAGTTGAGCTAAAAATTCATCAAGAGAAGGCATTTTGTATTCATTGCCAAGGGCATCCATTGTAGCATAGAATGTAGAAACAAACACTGAATAATCAAGACCAAGCTTAGGAAGAATATAAAGAATCAACTGTTCATCCTCTTTAGTAACCCCACAATTAGATAACTGCAATCTAAGAGAATTGAGCTTAGATAAGAAGCCTTGGATATTGTCAAAATCTAAAGGATTAAGACCCATTAGTTCATTCTCCAACTTAAATTTCCTCATCTTATCTGGCTTACCAAAGAGACTCTCTAAAGTAGTCCAAACTTCATTAGGATGAGTGCAAGATGCAACATGATATCTAAGATCTGGAGAAATGGACAACTTCAGAGTACCAAAAGCTTCATCCCTTCTATCAAGCCATTTTCCTTTCTCTTTTGCTCCTGCGGGTTCTAGATCTTGACCAAATGTGATTCATTGCAACTTCGATTTTAACAGTAACAACTCCATTTGAGATTTCCACTCATGCTAACTATATGGAGTTAGAAGTAAAACTTTTGGAAAATACATGATACAATTAGATATTAAAAGAGAGGAACAATAATTTTCCCTCACAATACAAGAAATCAACCCCTTTGTCCCAAACAAATTTACACTTTTTTTTCTTTGCAAATTTACAAAAATGTATCCCAAACTATCAAATCAGCTACAAACTGAAAATGTGAAATTCTAGAAACAAATCTTCTTTATTCACACCAACAAGTTGGTATACCTTGGATTTGTGATCTCAACAGAGGGTCTTAAGATGGATCCAGATAAGGTAAAAGATATTATTCAATGGCCTACACCAAGGAGTGCTACAAAGGTAAGATCTTTTCATCGTCTATCAAGTTTTTATAGGAAATTTATCAAAGGTTTTAGTAGTATTTGTGCACCCCTGACTGAAAAAATAAGAGGGGATAGAAAAGAGTTTAAGTGGAGCATACGAGTAGCAAAGGGTTTTGAGAAACTGAAGGAGAAAGTTACAGAGCAACCTGTTTTGGCACTTCCAAATTTCAATAAGGTATTTCAGGTAGATTGTGATGCTAATGGTAGTGCCATTGAAGTTGTTTTTAGTCAAGAAGGTAAACCCGTTGCCTACTTTAGTCAAAAGTTGAATGGTGCAAATAAAAGGTATTTTTTTTATGATCAGGAGTTCTATGCTATAGTTCAGGCTTTAAATAAACAGAGACATTATTTTTTTCCAAAATAATTTTTTTTATTTGTTTATCATCAGGCTTTACAATATTTAAACAATCAAGGAAAGTTGAATCAAAGGAATTTGAAATAGATTGAATTTTTGCAAAGTTACACATTTTTTTTGAAGCATAGGAGTGGCAGATCTAACAAAGTTGTAGATTCCTTAAGTAGGAGGAAAAATTAGTTAACAAAAATGTAGATTGAAGTTCTTAGGTTCAAAGAACTCAAGAATTTTTATCCTAATGATCCTGATTTCACGGAGGCTTGGAGAGCTTATGTAGAGCCTATCACTCTAGATAGGATGAGATGGTTGGATTTTACAATCCAAAATGGTATGTTGTTTCGAGGGAATCAGTTGTTCATTTTAAGGAGTTCCATGAGAGAGAATTTGATCAAGGAGAAACATGGTGGAGGATTAGCTAGACACTTCGATAGGGATAAGTCTATTGCTATTGTTGGTGAACATTACTATTAGCCACAGTTGCAACAGGATGTGAAGAATTTTGTGCAGGGTTGTAGAGTATGTAAGATGGAAAAAAGAACAAGTTAGAATACCAGATTATATCAATCATTACCTATACCTGAGAGGCCATGGGAGGAAATTAGCATGGATTTTGTTCTTCAGTTACCAAGGACATAGAGAGGGCATGATTCTATATTTATGGTGGTAGAAATATTTTTGAAAATGGCACACTTCATTTTGTGTCATAAGATTGGTGATGTTCATATTGCAAAATTATTTTTCAGAGAGGTGGTGAGATTACATGGTCTACCCAAGAGCATAGTTTTAGACTAAGATACCAAGTTTGTTGGGTATTTCTAGAGGACATTGTGGAAGAAGATGAAGAATAATTTGATGTTTAGCTCAACACATCATCCACATATAGATGGAGAAATAGAAGTGGGAGTTTGGGTGACTTGTTGAGATTCTTAGTAGGGGACAAACCCAAGGGATGGGATTTGATTTTACCACATTTAGAATTTTCTTACAAAAATTCAGTCAACAAGAGCACTAGTAAAACACCATTCCAGATTGTGTATGGTAGTAGCCTTAGAACTGCTTCTAAATTGAGAAATATGGATAAAGGAGAGAAGAGTAGTGCCGAGGATGAAGATTTTGTTGAACACCTAAATAATTTTCATGAAGAGGTTAAGAAACATATCAATAAGATGAATTCATAGTATAAGGCTAAGGAAGATTAGAGACAAAGGTATAAGGAGTTTTAGGTAGGCGATGAAGTCATGGTTCATTTGTGGAATGAGAGGTTTCCATTTGGCACATACAACAAGTTAAAGGTGAAGAAGTTTGGACCATGAAAAATCCTAAAGAAGCATGATTTAGGAAATGTGTATGAGGTGGAGTTTCTGAGTGAGATTCATGTTTCCCCTATGTTTAAAATTTTTGATTTGAAAGAGTATCATGAAGGGGATAAGGAGAATGAATTAGCAGAGAAACAATAGAGCATTCCAAAACCTACCGCAAAAAAAGAAGATATTGAAGAAATTTCAGATAGTCATGTGGGAAGAAGCACAAGGAACAAGCAATATGTAGAGTATTTGGTGAAATGGAGAGGAAGGACTATTGAAGATTCATCATGGTTGTTTGAGTTAGAGGTTAGTTTTCTTGGTTTTCCTCTAACTCTTGAGGAGTGACAGAGTCACTTTTCAAATTACCCCAGGTGTCTGATGCAAGAGTATCCAAGGCGTACAAGCAATCTTGCATCAATTTGTGTTGTTTTCTTTTCATAAGAGCTAATTAGCTTAAGTTTTCCAAGTATGAACAGTTGGGAATTGAGCTACAACATTAAGGTTTACACCTTAACTTCATCTGATGTTCTATGTTTAGTGAATTGGCTTATCGACGTGACCTAAAGATCTCGAAGAGACCTTACATCATGTGTCTCTGAAATCCTGATGGCAAAAGAAACAATAGTAAATGGTCATGTAGAATTCACATCGGGAGGTTCAAATATCATTGGGATGACATTTGAAGTCCCTTCAATATTCTGACGAACTGTAGAAATTTTGAAAAGCTACATCAAGGAGACTCTAGGTTATCAGAGAGATTCATTTGGGAGTCCCTCCGACGAAGCGATAAGATGAATTGAGGTGACAATGGGATTTCATGCTGACAAGAATGCAAGTCCCTTCAATATTCCAATATTGAGGAGGCAAATAGCTTTTGGAAGGAGGTCTTGTGGATTATGTTCAACATCCTAATAGAAACTTCATTGACAAGACCTTTCCATATTGGAGTGAGAGGATTTGAAGTCCCCACGACATTACGATGGCAGGAAGGTGATCAGAAACATGAGTAGATTAATTGAGATAGATGAATGAGTAAGGTGGTGACACATGGCACGATGTTATTTTTTGATTTCACATCGTTGTTGTGAATCAACACAATCATTAGCCAAATGATTTCAAACATGGAGTCGATGGTTGGAAGTGAATGAATGGAATGGAAGTCATTGATAAATTGGCAACCACCTAGGAGATCTTGATGCTCATTGGATGACAAGGTGGTACTAAGAAAACATGTGGGAAAGAATTTCGAGAAGTAAAGCTGACCTAAAGGAGGAGTATAGAGATATAGAGATAGAGAGATAGAGAAGAGGGGGGAAAGAAGGGTGATTTTTGAGATTGTAGAGCAGAAATTCTGAAGGATTATATGCATGTTCGATTGATGCTTTTGTAATCAGAAAGCCCATGTAGTGTTGTAATTTTCTTTTTCCATTTTAGAATGATAAAATATCTTGTTTTATTCCTACATATTGGTTGTGTTATCTATGTTGTTGTTGTGAGATTGTGTCTACAAGGGGAGTTCCCTTCATCAAATTGATATCAAAATTTACAAAATTATAGTTGGTAGAAAATACACACTAAATTTGCACAAGTTTTTTTGTAATTTTTTGATGTCTAACCCCTAAAATAAACCCAAAAGGAGATATAAATAACATCTTGGTTTCATTAAAATATAGGATCTAAAAATATCTTAACTAAAACTCTAGAATTAGTGACTAAATCTAAGATCTTCAATAACTAGCAATTACAATCCAAGTGGGCAAGTGCAACACCACTCTTAAGATTTATCAACTTTAAGTTGATTTATTACATTTATTGAAATAATCTATTTATATTTTTCTCTTATTCTGCCAAGCCTTACACTTCATGAATGTTTTTATTTTGAGCTTACTAGAAACTAATCGCTATTCTAGCAATTATTGGCTTTCTTTGGTAAAAAATTCACATTGGCCAACTCAATTGAAGGAGTGGATCTCATCTGTTGCAAAATTAGGAGGTACTCATCCCAAGCTAGGAGGACTTCATCAATTTTAGATTTAATCTATATTTCTAATCTTGCCTCATCACTGATATTGTGATAGGCACTCAATGCTTCCATGATTACCTTGCTCCCAAGAGCTTCTAGCCATTCTCTCCATTTTGTTGTAACTTTATAAAATCTAGGAACTAGAAACAAATTTTGTTGTCTATCGACATCAAAATATATTAGATAATCCCTCATAACTTAATCAATTATCTTGGAAGAATTTGGAAGTGAAACTTCCATAGAACCGATTACTACTGAAAAATCCAAAAAACTATATAGAAATAAAAAATACATAATATTACCCTTTTTAAGTTGTAGAATTCCAAAAAAATGGAGTGCATTCATTGAAAGAAAATAGTAGGTGAGTAACAAATGTTATGACGAGATAATGTGTTTATGGGCCTACAAAGGGATACCGACCTTTTACTTCCTTAAATTTTTTGAATGTTTAAATGGGATGGAGTTTCTTGCAAGACACTTAAAATTTTCCTTAAAATTTTCCTTTTGTACCCATGTGCATCAAAATTTGAAAAGAAACAATCACTTGGATTTAGATTTATGTTTGTTTAGTTGAAAGTGGTTTTCCCATAAATGTGAAACTTTCACTTGCTATTGTCATACATGGAAGTACAAGTGATCTGGTTGTATTGAGTCTTAACAATCAAGTTTGGATGAGTTATCCCATTGACTTTTTCATCACGATATGGATAATTGTTGGTTTTAGTATTGTGACAAATGATATCATCATGACATGTGTTGGTGTCATCTTCATACAATTGTAGGTCTTTGAAGTGATCCAAAAACTTACATTTGAAAGGGTTTGGTTCAGATGTAAATGGAAAACACACAAGATTTGGGTGACATTATGATGATTTTATTATAATTTATGCAATAAAATTGAAGCGAACTTGACGAATTTGGTTCTTTCAGCTAATGGGTAAATTTAGTAAGGGATCAGACTTCTATAGGACTTAAATTTAATTAAGAAACGTGCTTCTATGAGGAGCTCCAAGTGAACTAAAAAATTAACACTTGAAAAAAGGCTTAGTTCACTAGCAAGTGGAAATCTCATGGTTGTAAAAAAAATAATTGAATTGACTATGCAGTCAAAAACAAGTGAATTAGATAATTAACATTTCAATTAGTAGGTTCCCTTGGAGATCGAACCTCAAAAAAAAGTTAAATCTTCTCAATAAATAACTTGGTTTTGAGATATCAACTTACTAATAAACCAAACATTTAGGTGTGTAAAAGTGTAGTTGCCTTTTATCTTGTGGAAAATTGGGGTCCAAGTGAACTTTTGCAAAAGAATTGACTTGTTGAACTTGTTAGTTTTCACTTGTTGCGAGAATTGTGAAATTTTTGTGTCCAAGTGAACTTTTTAGGAAATAAACTTTGAAGTGAAATCAATATTTACATAACAAAAGGTCAGTTCACCAATGAGTGAAATTTCCATTATTACGAGAAAACCTTACTGAACCAACTTTGTGCAAAAAATAAATTGAACTAAAAATTTACATCGCAAAAGGTTCAGTTCACCAGTGGATAGAACTTCCATAAGAAAAATGTTTTGCAAGGAAAATCAAGTGATCCCACCATGCAGAGTTTGGTTATGTTACTTACCTTGATCTAATTGGAAGAGTAAAGCCTAAAAATGAATGAATTTCTTATTTTAACACAATTTGACAAAATTCAAAAGGAAACTTGGGTTAAAATTTGATGCTCTTTCTAGTCATGATTTAATTTTGACCATATGAAGACCAATTTGAGAATATGATGATTTGGATAAACTTGTCAATACTCCAAGGTAGGCTAAAACCAAGTGAAAAGAGGGGGTCCTCATTTTTCCAAAAGCAAAGTATGAGGCATGTGTGCAAGGGAATAAAAGGTTGTACAATATATGGATGTGAATATTGCACTCCTTTGTGAGGATCTACATAAGGATATTTATATGGAGAAAACATTGGTATTCATTTAGGATTCTCTAAATGACTTCAAGTACGCCCCACAATCCTAGTATGCCAAGATGAATTACTTTCTTCTCTTTTTCATATTATCTCCATACAATTCCAATATGAATATTTGTATTCTAAGATAGGAGAATTCTCTTCTATTTTTTTTTTTTTATGTTGATAATTTTACTATCACAAGGAGCACCTCATCCATCATTGGTAGAGTCTGCATCATAAATTTGACATTACAAAATTGGTTGTGTTATATTAATTTCTTAGAATCAAGATCACTTGATCCTCTTCTAAGATGAATCTTGAAAAACAAAGTGAAATGGTGGGAAAGAGGATCCCCAAAGTTCTATTGTGCATAAAACCTAAGTATCTCAATAGGAGTCTTTCCCTAAGGGTATTTCATTAGGAAAGATATCGCAAGGTGTAACGATTGACTTTCAACCTCAATGGTGAGTCAATCAAACCTAAATCCTAGTCCTTATGATAGTAGGAAGATCTGGAATTAAATTGAAGTGATTTGAAACACTCAAACTAATTGAACAATAAGACCTAAAGCATAAAATGTAAATTCTTGAAAGTACAAAAATTGAAATGACAATTTGCAGGAAGATTTGAGAAGGGTTTGGACACATGTACCTGTCACCAGAAACTTTTTAAAAATATGTTGAAGGACTAGTTCACTCTTGGGTGAATGAGTCCTAGTTAGGGCTTCTAAAATAAATTTTGTCAATCCTCTAATGTTGGATCTTGGCTTATGTTTGACACAAGTCCCATTATTGGAAAGGAAATAAAGTCAACAACCTAGTTTTTGTGGCTTAACAACAATGATGAAATTTTTTGTAATAATGAAAAATTACTTCTTCAAGATATTTTCAATCCTTCTTCAACTTGTAATCTACACGTACACAAAGAGGAAAAATTGTTTTGTTTGAATGGGGGTTTGTCTTGGTCAAACCACAGTTTGGAAATTAAACCTTGATAGAAAGATAAAGATAGAGAAGGAAATGATGAATGGATAGTGCTTGCTACAACTCACCACCCTTCAATGGCTTCCCTTAGAGGACTGAAGAAAAACACATCTCTCCAAGGAACCTGATCTTTCTTTGCTTGATGGATTTGGACACTTGAAATTCTTAGATGCTTTAGGATCAACAGCACATATTAGCCTTCACAAGATGACATGAACACAAATAAGCTTGAAAATGATGATAGGATCTTGAATGCTATAACAAATGATTGATAAATATGCCCTTGACTGCTCTTGAAATAATATTTACTCATAGGAAGTCTTGATCATTGATCTATAATTTTGCTTAGATTTGAATTGATAAAAAGACTGTATATTTATAGGTGTTTATCTAATTTCTTGAAAATTAGATTCCAAAAGCTAACAATTACAACTTGAATTTGAATCATTAAAATTTCACCAAAAACATATTTAAAAATGGGTCTTGGCACTTAAAGGGGACCCATTCACCCATGGGAAAATGGGTCCATATAATTCCAGGACACACATATTCCATGATGATTTAATTATTGATTACATTAATTAAATGTTGGTTCACCTTTCATAAAATGGGAAAAATAAGGTTTTAGAATGCATAATTTGGTAAATTAGAAGCTTAATTAAGTCCAATTAATTAAGGGACCCAAACATAATGTGAAATTGTAAAGGTATACAATTTCCTACACTACATTTAGCCCCCACTTTAGTGAGAGTATGAACTTAAGCTCAGACTCACACTAAAGTAAACAAATATGCATCAAGAGGGGTCAAAGTGTACACATGTTAGAGAGATAGGATGACAAATATCAAGGAGGTGGTCAAGCCTCCAAGATCTAAGATCCCATGGAAAACCAACATAAGGACAAAGAGACACACATGAATGTAAGATATGTACATCAAAACAAGATACACAAGTAGACAATGTCAAAGCTAATGAAAAAGGAAAAAAGAAAAGGTGTATCAAGCCTCAACTACTTGTCCAAAAGGGATGGATCAAGCCTCATCTGTTTGTCCAAAAAAATTCTCACAAGGGCTAGTGTAGTCCGATATAAACTAGGTGAGCTCCAAGGAAAAATGAAAAACACACACTAGGTCAACAAGGTGTGCACACATAAAAAGGAGTGGCAAATGAGAAAAGCAGATAATATCTCTACAAGGTGTGTACCCATACATCAATCATACCAAAAGTTATACTCCCTGATAACTTTGATATGGTGCCACAAAAATTATCAATATGTTATACCAATGCTACACTAAGTTCAACCTCTATGAACAAAGTGAAGAAAAATGTCAATGAAAATTCACCTCAAAAGGTGCAAAGAAATAATACCAAAATTAAATAATGCTAATGTATGCCCCCACTTTAAAGGAATTGCTAAACAACATGTTGTGAGCTATTACTTTAAAGTAGAAAATGATAAATTCCAATTGATAAAAGGGCCACGAGGGCTTATTTAGAAATCCCTATGCCAATGATATGTTTTCGAATAAAGTTATGCCATGAAGAAGGTTTTCCCCCACATGCAATCTAAAAGATAAAACATAAGGGATCCAAAAATTTTGGGTTAGTGTATGTATTTGCTATAGTGATATAATAGAGATTGGAATTGTCATCATTCCCCAAATACTTCATGGAACAACGAACACAGAGGAGGAATGTCACATAGAGAGATAAAATAAAGAAAAGATTTTGGGTCAACATGGAAGAGACTTGATGTCCTAATGCCTTGCATCATCCCCAAAAGGAAAACAAAAGATACAAAAAAATATAATGTTTATGACGGATACAAGAATAAGGATACAAATAGAAGAATTTTAAAACAAATTTTCTTCCTTTGTATCCTTGCACCAACGAAGTAACAAGGGTCATCCAAAGAAAGCTCACAAACATAAAGACATGTCAAGCATCACAGTATGGGGGATCACATTACATACTTGCAATCACAAAGAAAAAAAAGAAGAAAAAGTATGTCACATGTGAGCCAACCTAAAGCAGTTTTCCTGCATCCCAATATTGTTTATCATATACGGAAGGCAGATAACTAGCTAAAGGGGAAACAACATGCCATACTAGGACAATCACGAGGTTCAACACGTGGTGGGCCACTCTTATTAGAAGGATCATCATGGTTTCCCCCATATAAATTCATAGAAGTGGAAAACAATAAGTTTAATTCATTATGCACTTCTTAATCAATCTTAGCAATCTTATCATCATAATCCAAGTTAATCACAATAGGAGGTCTAATGATAATGTTCATTGTATGTTCTTTTTTTTGTGGCGAAGGTGGAGAATTATCATGCTTTGTTAGAGTTAGTTGTTGATCTTTGATTGTTTGTTTATTTTTTTCCTCCTATTGATGAGCAATATCAGGTCTATTCCTACACTCTTTAGCATTTCAGTTTCTTCTTGCATAGTTTTCAAGTTGTGATGCTATAGGAGTGGGTTTGTCAACCATCAGTCTCTTTCTTCCCTTAGGGGAGGAATGAAAGGGACTTCCAAGGGTTGTGAAACCACTTTCTCTTTAGGTTTATAAACTTATTTAATTTTAGGAGGCACAAAAGGAATTATCTAGTTATCTCTTGGTCTCTTGTAGGACATAGGTGGTAGAATAGCATTATACTTTGATTATTCGAGAGATCTTTTTGTTCAAGCATAGGTCCATCCACAACAATTGGAGTTGGAGGAACAACTATAGATTTTTCAGTTTCAGGTGGGATATTGGCAAGGGATAACTCTTCTATATAGTTTCCTTTGAACTTTTGATAGAATTTGAAAAAGAAATATTTATTAGGCTTTATAGGTTCCATAGGTTTGATTTGAAAGAAATTCAATGAAAAGTTCCCATGGGAAGACAAAGGATTAAAACCACTATGATACACTGTACAAACTTGGTTGTCAAATGGAAATTTCAAACATTTTTGGATGACCGAAGGGAAAACATAACCTAACTTCACATAGAATTGATTTGACGTTAGAATGATGGAGAATGAGATATCTAATTGTTTCGGTCCAAATTTTAATGGAAGAGTGATCAAACCTATCGTAGGGTGAGCAAAAACACCATGTGTTTTGATCCATGCTTTTGATTGTTCGTAAGAATCTTGGTAAAGTTTATGCACAAATAAGAATTCTTCAGTGATCACATTCTCTACACACATTGGATGAATTAATATCCCATTTGTAGGCTTGTCATTGATTTTATCAGCTATGTAAAGAGGACCATTGGGTGCATGTTTAATTATATCTCTATGTGAGAAAGAAATATCAATGGACAATCTGGTTTGGCCCTTACTAGGTTCAATTTCAATGAATTTGATCATGGAATGTAAATCATCCTCATTATCACTCTTATCATCATCACTTATATCTTGCATCTTGTCGACATTCATCACATCATTCTTGGTATCACTAGCTTTTACAAATGGGATGGACTAGTTTTCCATTGGATTGGTAAATATTTGCAAATTTTGATTGGGTGTGGAAACATATTTATTTCCTTGATCATTAACTCCACCCAACTGGATATGATTAGAATCAATGGGGTCTTACACTGTATGTTTAAGACGCATGCATCGTTTTGTATCATGTCAACATTTTCAATGATATTGGAAAAAAAAAAAATTTGAACTATAGTTTAGAGGTAAAGGCTTAGTGGTATCAAGAGGTATAATAGGAGGTAAGGTGATTAAGTTCTTGCTCAACAGTTGCAACATAATTGAATGGAGAATATCAGGTAGCGAGGTGAATTCCCTATTCTTTTCTATAAATTGGTATGGAGTTTAATTTTTATGGAAGCCATTTGAGGTTCAACATGGTGGGTTGGTTGAGGTTGATTTATCTATATAAATCACTTGTTTTGTTTATTTCATGGTTGAAATTTTTTATGATGCACAGTTTCAAATTTTTTAGGATAGGTTGAAGCAGTTTTTCCTACCTATTGACTAAGTGAGTTCTGATAATCATGGAGATTCATGCATAAGTGTGTAAAGGAGGGAAATTTCATCATCCTAAGCTTGTATTGTATATTTTTTTGTAAGTTGTCAATGAACATTTTTTGAAGATCAATATCAGGAAGCTTAATGTTGATTTGTGAGTAAAGCAGTTGATAACATCCTATAAAATCAGTGACTTTTCCATCTGTGTTTTTCTTACATTATATTAAATTAGGTAAGGCCATACTAGGACCAATTTGAATTTTAATGGTTTAGAAATGCATACACAAGCTCATTAAATGAGTGAATTGAGTTATTCGGTAAGGAACAAAACCATTCCAAGGTTGTATCTTTCAAGGACCTAGGAAAAAACTTAGCCAAGATCTTATCTTCAAAAATGAATTCACTACATAAGGTTGTATATGCTAATACATGGTTGCTAGGATTTCCTTTACCACTATATTTATTGAATCTAGGTACCGCTATGTCTTGTGGAATTTTTGTTCTCAATATCTCCAAGGATAATTGGTTTGTTTTGACATATGGTGAAGGTTGTCCACTTTGATGTTGGTTCAATGTTGTTATTTATTGTTGAAGGGATGTGAAATTTTGCAAAAGTTGGTTTATGATGGAATAATTGGTTTTGTTTTGAGATGGAGGGGAATATGTTGGAGGTGTATATGTGTTGGGTGGACAACTAAATTTCAATTTTGTGATAGGTGGGCGGTTTGGAGATATGGTGTTTGAATTCACAAAGCTAAAAGGATTCCTAGTGGAAATACCCAAATTTGGAGTGATATTGTTGTTTGGTTGCATTGTTGTAGTAACAATTGAATGAGTGTATGTAGGAATATAGGCTATGGTTGTACAGGGATGAATTTGATTTCCTCCTTAAATTTTAGTGTAACCAAAAGTTTGAGCACAACTATCCATTATAGGAACATGATTATAAATAATGTGAGCTAGGTTGTGCATAATCTCTATTCCCAGTTCATTATCAATAATTATCCTCATCTTATCTATGATAGGAACTGCAATTCTAGCAATATAGTTTGTACTCACACAGTCTTGAAGTTTTTCTAATGCTTTATCAATTTTTTGCAAGTTCTCTTGAGGGACATGAGAAATAATGGTTTCTGCATTAGTAGAAGTAGTGGTCATAGGACATGTGACATCAGGGATGGAGTACAACATGGGTTGACTAGTGTCAAAACTATGAGTGAAAGGGTTGGAAAACCCAAGATCCATAGTGGATGTACCAACACGGGATGCCATGAGTCTTGAACTATGTCTCACTAAAGTATTGGTAGTAGGTAACCAAGTTGACATACTCATAAAATTTTCACCAAACCAAAAGTGCACCCAAAATAAATAAAAAACACTAGATAAAGATAGTAAACACCTAGAAATAGGAAGCACAATGCAAGTATTAAGGAATATATTGCAATTTTCAAATATGAAACATGATAATTGACAGATTTTAAGATGTAAAAACCTGAAAATGAGAACTTTTGAATGAAAATTTTGATCTTAAATAATGCACTTTCTTTCACAAATTAAACTAAATGCAAACATCTACAAAAATATGCAATTCTTGAAACTAAAATAGAGATTTGCAAGTACAAGAAGTGAAGGAGTAGAGACAAATATTTATGAAATTTTTTGTAAAATAACCTGTACAAGGACATGTTCACCCAAGGCTGAATGAGTCCTGAGACAAGGTTCTAAAAAATTTAAATTTGAGTATTTTATTTGATCTTTAAGCTCATTGTTCCTAACTACAAACACATTCTTTAGTGACATTTTTTCCAGAATTCTGATGAAATGTAAATGCAATTATATGGCAATGTATGAACAAAATGAAAACTTTTTTGAATTCAATTTTGAATGTAATTCTGACCTAAATGACTGAAACACACTTTAATGTGATCTTTATGCAGAATGTATGCAATATTTTTGGATTTTTATGAATTTAAATCATTCAAAGATGCAATATGCAACCCTAAATGAAATACAAAATAAGATAATGTGAAACCTAGATCTAGGGCTTTAAGGATCTCCAAATCAAAATATTATGATGTACAATGTCAAGTTCACCAAAGTGAAATGGTGGGAAAGAGGATCCCTAAAGTTCTATTATACATAAAACCTAAGGATCTCAATAGGTGTCTTTCCCTAAGGGAATTTCATTAGGAAAGAGATCACAAGGTGTAAATATTGACTTTCAACCTCAATGGTGAGTCAATCAGACTTGGATCTCCGTCCTTATGATAGTAGGAAGATTTGGAATAAAATTGAAATGATTTGAAACACTCAAAACAATTGAACAATAAGGCCTAATGCATAAAATGTAAATTCTTGAAAGTATAGAAACTGAAATGAAAGTTTGTAGGAAGGTATGAGAAGGGTTTGGAAACATGTACCTATCACCAAAAACTTATTTTGAGATCTGTTGAAGGATTGGTTCGACCTTGGGTGAATGGATCCTGGTTAGGTCTTCCAAAATGATTTTTGGCAGTCCTCTAATGCTAGACCTTGGCTTCTGTTTGACACAGGTCCCACTATTGGAAATTTTAAAATAAAGTTTGCAACCTAGTTTCTGTGGCTTGACAATAATGATGAAAACTTGTGTAATAATGCAAAATTGCTTCTTCAAGATCTTTTCAATCATTCTTCAACTTGTAATCTACATATACAAAAAGAGAAAAAATTATTTTGTTTGAATGGGGGTTTTCCTTGGTCAAACCCTAGTTTGGTAGTTAAACCTTGATAGAAATATAATGACATAGGAGAATGAAATGATGACTGAACAATGCTCGCTATAACTCACCACCCTTCAATGGCTTCCCTTAGAGGACTGAAGCCAAACACATTTGTCCAAGGAAATTGATATTTCTTTTCTTGATGGATTTTGAGACTTGAAATGCTTGGATGCTTTAGGATCAACAGTGCATATTAGCCTTCACAAGATGACATGAACACACATAAGCTTGAACATGATGATAGGATCTTGAATGCTACAACAAATGATTGATTAATTTTCTCTTGAATGCTCTTGACAATAATATTTTCTCATAGGAAGTCTTGATAATTGATCCTTAATGTTGCTTAGATTTGAATTGATAAAAATACTATGTATTTATAGGTGCTTATCTAATTTATCAAAATTTGATTCCAAAAGTCGATAATTGCAACTTGAATTTGAATAATTAAAATGTCACCAAAAAAAATATTTAAAAATGGGTCTTGGAACTTAAAGGGGACCCATTCGCCCATGGGAAAATGGGTCCTAGCCTATAAATCCAGGACACACATATGCCATGATGATTTAATTATTGATTACATTAATTAAATGTTGGTTCCCCTCTTAGAAAATGGAAAAAATAAGGCTTTGGAATGCATAATTTAGAAAATTAGAAGCTTAATTAAGTTTGATTAATTAAGGGACCCAAACATACTGTGAAATTGTAAAGGTATACAATTTCCTATACTACACTAAGTATGCCCTTAATATCCTTGTCCAGCTTCATATGGCTAATTGTAAGCTTGCACTAACTCCCTTTCTATTAGAAGTTGAATTTGAGGCCAAGTGTTCCACTCCCTTGGTTGATGCTACTTTGTATCATCAAATTATTGGAAACCTCATCTACTTGACTCATACTCACCCCAACATTTCACTTGTAGTTGGCATGGTTTCACACTTCATGTAGGATCCTCATGAACTCCATTGGAAAGCATCCAAAAGTATTATTTACTACATACAAGTAAGTCATATAGATATAATATGCACTATGCAATAGGTATAATATTTGATTGGATATATAGACTCTAATTGGGATCAAGATATTGATGATCATAATTCCAAATTAGCTACAAATTTCACCTTGGTTTTGGTCATATTTGTTGATGGCAAGAAGCAACACATCATTACTCTCTCATCAATTAAGGCTTTAAATTCTTTTTTCAAATCTATCATTCATCTATTGTGATAATCACAATATCATTCATATCTCAAAGAATTCAATCCATCATCATGAACCAAACACATTGATATCCACATGTACTTTCTATGGGGACACATACAAGATAAATTCATTGATTTGTGATATTTCCCTATAGTAGAGTATATTGTAAATATTCTAACCAAACCATTCACTAAAAGAAATTGTAGACACTTAAAAATTATTGATTGATACTATGCATATGATTCTGATTAACTAACACCATTTCCTCCTAAATCACTTTGGACTAACCAATTATTTAAATAATCAGTATTATTTAGTTAAATTCATCAACTTCTGCTATTAATCAAATAATTAACTTTATTAGATTAATTCACCTTCTTCTGACTAATGTTCATCCTATTTAATTAAATCAGATCATTTAATTAAATCTTCCTAAAGTCCTCTCATTTGATTAAATAAATCAAATTATTTAAACCAAGTGTCATAAATCCCGTAACCCACTTGAGTTGATTAATTTTGAATTAATTAACTTTAAATTACTCTCTAATCATCATTACCCATTTCTCTAGCTTTTAACTCCCCTAAAGTTAAATCAACCCATGGTCAACTAACTAGGTTGCACATGAAATTCATTTCTTTTAATTGTCTAATTACCTTTATTATCCTCATAATGGCGTATTTCCAAAAATATTCCTCCCAACCACCCTTCATTCAATTTCCCTCCAAAAGCCTATTACACACCCATAAATACCTCTTACAAAGGAATTTACTTCTTCTTACATGCCATCTTGTCTAGGTTAAATTCTCTTATATTGTCAACAACATTCTCTTACATCTTCAACCACATTAATTTATTCCTCTTGCATCATCTTTACTCACACATTCCCCAAATATATGCTCCAACTTTAACCATTAGCCTTGTGACAAGTGTCACATTCCTATTGGATCCCCTTTTATCCCACATTCACCAATTTTACCTCTTCTTAAACCCTTGAGTCCTATAAGTAGAGGCCTCTTCTACTTGAAATGGATCCACAATCTCAAGCAAGTTTACTATAGGCATTTCTCACTCATTTCATCACATCTTAGCTAGTTTTTATCATGTTTTGGAGTCATCTTATGTAGTTGGAATCATCTACATCATTGGATCTTATCTAAGGGATTGGGAAATGGATTATTTCCACATCAAAGGAGCACCAATTCCCCTATGGGATGGAGGTTTGGTTGATTTAGTTGATTGCATTTTATCAATTGCTTACTTTCATGTTTTCATCTTTGTGTAACCAAGAATCTCGTAGGGAATGCTTTTGTTTGTGTTTCTAACTTGACTAAACCTTGTTTGTTTGTCTCTTGTCAGTTAATTGTAGATTAGGAATTCACATAAAGTATCTCCATTTATGGGATATCTTGGGGTGTGGGACATCATTCCTTTAAGAGGGATACTTAGCCGTTCATCCTCTCATGGGGGGATTTTTTTTTGTATGGGTACCTCATCAATGCTTATATATGAGACCCATATTTTACATATTTTCTCTTCCCATAGGTTGAATTTAATATGGGGTTAGTGTGAATAGGTTATATTTCCTAACTAGTTCTCCACTTAGGTCAGGTTTTCACAATTATTTAAGTTTACTTAGGGATTTTTTCAATTTATTCCACATTGGTTGTTTTTTATTCACTTCGGTGATACATCCTATATATACTCACCTATTTATTTCATTCTAACCACTCATTCTTGAATGTGTTGCATTCTTATTGAATACAATACAATGTATTCTATCATCTCTAATTTCTTGTTAATGATTTCATTTCAATAATTTTAATTATTGGGCAGCTTCATAGCCAAATATTGCAAAGTTATTTTAGAAAATTCGACATGGTATATAAGACTATTTTAATCCTCAATTTGGAGAATTATCACACATAGAAACTTGGACTACAACACTACTCAATTTACATAATTATCATGCATGGAAACTAAATTTGAGATAACTACTACAATCTAAGGGACTATGGAAAATCATATACTTAATTCAAGTTCTTCTCACCATATGACACATGATCTTGTTCTTCAAAGTTTGAGAATATTGCTTCTCAAATTATAATGGTAGATTCTTTACAAGTTCTATTTTTGGAATTAGGCATAGTGTAACTAGTATGTGGGTGCATCAATGATGTTTTATTAATTCCAAATATTTCTACTAACCTTATTTATATTTATTATATTTATCATTATAGTAAGGGATAAATAGTTGAGTTTCGTCCACATGATGTTGTCATTTAAGAGATATATGATCATGAGATTGCTTTTTCTTCAAGGAGGATTTCTCATGGATCCAATTTGTACAAGATTGATGGTTTTGAGTCTTCATCAAGGTCATCCCTCATCGAACATGTTGATTCTTTGAGTAGGATGTTGTATGTAGAGTTGAGCACACAAAATATGGTGATTGGGCTTCCTAGGATTTATTTAACTAAAGGATTTTTTGAGGTTGTTTTCTTTGCTAATTATATCATTGCGAACCCTTTTCTAATGATAAGGCATAATGTTCTACTTAAGGCATCCATTTAGTTGAATCATAGTGATCTAATGTCATTTCTACCTCGATCTTTTCAAGGACCAAGTATGTGTTAACATTTATTGATGACTTCTCATGATGCACATTGTTGTAATTTATCAAGAATAAGAGATTTATTTTCTACTTTTAAGACCTTTTGATTATCATTTGAGAAGGAATATAGTATTTCTAGTGATCATATCAACACAAAAAATGAGGGGATTATTCAACATTGAAACACATGTTTCCTTATGCTTCTCATCAAAATGTTGTGGCTAAAAAAGAGAAACTTTATGAGAGAGGGCCAGTTACATAACTCAATCCAAAAAGATGGCACCCAATGTTTAGATTGAATTATTTAATCATGTCGACTACATTCAAAACCACATACCCCACAAGGAAATGTGGAATATAACCCCAAAAGGAGGTTTGGACCCATATCAATCTTAATGTTTCTTGCTTTAGAGTATTTGTTAGCAATGAATACACATTCATTCTAGATGATTAGTGTAAGTTATGAAGAATAATATCCTATCCTTGATTTTTGGTGACTATTGTAAGGATTTGAAGGCCTACAAGTTTTTTGAGCATGTTACTTGAGATGTATTTTTTTAATAGGATTCCTATTTTGATGAGAATTTCACATAAATGAATACACCATCACCTACTTCTCCCTCACTTCCCACTCATCATTCTTCATCTCTTGATATATCTTTTCTTCTTGAGGGTGATGATTATGATTTTACTAATCGACCAACTCTTGGTGCATATGATTTTCCTTATTGGTCCTATGCGAATATGAAGTGGATAGACCTTCAATTGGTGATACCACCAATTCTTGTTGTACAAGTGTTCATAAATACTTGGTGTCAATATTTTGAGTCACACTATTTTAGATTATCCTAAAAAAATATTGATGTAACACATATTCCAAAGTGATTTAGTTCTATGAGATAGGATTATTCTTCTTTAATGAAGAATCACACATGTGATCTTATACCTCTTTGTGAGAAAAGAAATTTAGTGCATTATAAATGGATCGACAACAATAAATATGTAATAGATGGGTCCATGGATAAGTAATATACATTTATTTTAACTAAATTATTTTCATAGGTTGAGGATATTTCCCTTTCAAGACCTTTTCTCCTATTTCCAAGATAGATAATATTTTTCTTATATATTCACTTATTGAATCCCATGGATGGATAGTTTATAAAATCGATGTGAAGGGTACCTTTTTAAGGTGGCCTTCATGAGGATATATAATGGACTAGCAATTAGTTTTTTTGTATTATTCTTCACTTAATTGCATGCTTCAATATTTAATTTATGGTCTTAAATAAATCCTATATTTGGATACTTATTTGCTTGTTTGTGCCATTATAACCCTACAACATACACTTAGATGCATGTAAAGGATATTTTGATTCTTGGTTATTTAAGTGAATGGTTTTATTCTTATGGGAAGTTAAAGCTCCATGATTCAAAGTGTTCAAAGAGCATTGATGGAGAAAATTTGATATTACAAATCTCAATATTTTGCAAGTGTTTATTTGGCCTTCTATTTTTTTAGTATTTTGAGGGTATATCTATTTTCTACTAGAATTATGCTCTTAATTTGATTCATAGATTTAGCATTGATAAGCATAATCCTACCTCCACTCCTTTCAATAAAGTGTCACATTGTCTACCAAGGGCACTTTACCAAGAGTTGATGCTACCTTGTATTTGCAATTGGTTGGTAGTATTTTATACTTAACACATAGTCACCCTAATATATATTTTGGTTGGAATCTCTAATTTCTTTTATTATCATCATGATATTCATTGCAAGGAATCCAAATATATATTAAGGTAGTTTCAAGGCACTTCACATTTTGGCACTTAGTCAACATTTTGGGCTTCACACATTATGGGTTTTATTGACTTACATTGGGCTAGTGATGTTGATAAAAGGTCTACTTTTGGTTTTTTCTATTGCTTTGATTCTAGTATAATTTCTTGGTCTTACAAGGATTAGGTAGATATTACATTATCTTCTATAAAGGCTAAGTATGAAGAAGTAGTTATTGCTAGTTAGGATGATCTCTAGTTTTGAAAATTAATGATAAGAGTTTTATTTTCCTCCTAGGCATCCTACTATATTTGGTGCGATAATAAATGTACCATACAAATTTATCACAAACTAGAGGAGTATTAGTAGATAAAACATATTGATATCCACATCCACTTAATTTGGTAACTCATCTACTATGGTGTACTCAACTTCTAGAGTGTGTTTCCACTACACAGCAGGTTGAAAATATCTTCACTAAAAATTTGGCATTACCTCCTTATCTTCAATTATAATTGATCGTTGGGTTGAAGGAAATTTACTTGGGGGGTCATCTAAAATTATTTTCATGCTTTCTTTTATTTTTTCTCTCTTCTAGGGAGGAGTTTTTTCCTAAAATTTATTCTTCTTTCTCGATTTGTGAAATATATTTTGTACTTGGGTACCTCATTAGGCCTTGTTTTTGAGATCCATATTTTATTTCCTTCCTAAGTTGTACTTAAGGGAGGGTGATGGGTGAATGGGTCTTTTACCTACCTAGTTTCTCTCTTGGATCCCTTTCATACCTATATAGTTTACTTATGCCATTGAATTTGTGTGTCAATTCATGTGGTCATAAAACTTGTTACAATCACGTGTCACTTATCTCACCCTTACCTATTTATACAAAGTTATCTATGTAATTTATTATATTATAATGTAACAATATTAGAAATATACCATTATTTCTTGTGTCTCTATCTTGTGGAAGGTTTTTTTGTGTTGCAAAATATTCATTCACCTATGAAATTATTTTGGCAACTTCAACACATGAGTCGTTATGTATTTTCTCTATCTAAAGTAGTTTGTAGATGGATTAAACTAAGAGGGAAACCATAATTATTTTATGTATAATACAAATAGAGTATTTGGATACTACACATGCTTCTAAGAAGTTAGTTTAGCTATAGATATTGTGATTATGTATTGGTTTTAACTATACTGAATCTTGTTGGTTCGGCTCTGCAACTTTCTTGCTTCCTTGGTTTTTGAAATTCCTCTATGTCCTGCTCCTGATTTGACTGTCACATGGGTTGGTTGTACGGGAGGGGGACAAGGATCCCCAATCCTAGAATGTTGTTCCCAAACTTGGTGTGGTGTCAGGTTCTGCTATTTCCAAAAATGTTGTTCCTCATTTTTGTACTCCTTCAAGCACCATTTTCCCTTCTTCTATTGTTTTGGAGGTTGGTACAGCTGGCAAGTCACCTTTGTCCCCATCACTGGGATTGGAATCTTTTTTCTTTGAAGAAGCACTAGCTTCTTTTATGGATGAACTGGTGGGTGTTAGCTTGCTAGCTTCGGGTTATACTGTACAAGGAGGTTGCCTCTTGTTCAGTGATTGGTTAGGAAATTGGCGTTCCTAAATCTTTGATGATTAAAGATATGGATGGCCTCAAGCTATCATTGGTAGGAAAATTCTTGGCGTACCACCTAAAAATTGAACAGGTAAGGAACTGGGTTGTCTCTGTTTGGAATTTAAAAGGTAGTGTTTCTATTAGTGCTATGCCCAAAGGTATTTTCCTATTCTCCTTTTTTGTCTATGGGGACATGTTAAAAGTCCTTATGGGTAGCCCTTGGGAATTTGATGTTGGTTTTAAGAACTTCTTCTTGTGTAAATGGAAGCCATGTTTTGACCCTTTTGCTGACTTGGGTGCTACCACTCCTACATGGGTACGCCTACCTGGACTACCTCTTGAATTTTGGGATATTAGAATCTTCAAGGGGATTTCCAACTCTTTTGGAAGCCTTTTGGTTGTTGACAAGATCACCCAAGAAAATTCTCATCTAGTTTCGGATTTGTGTTAGTGTGGCTATTAACATTGTTTTACCTAATTCGGTGCTTTTGAAATTGAAGTTTGGAAGCTAGTCTCAACCCCTAAAATATGAAAATTCTAGATTTTTTTATCAATCCTACAAAAATTTTGGCCATATAATTGAATCCTATAATAAGAGGCCTCAAAGTGAGTCTAGTGAGGGTCCTTGTCCTGTAATAAAGCCTATGGCAATGAAACCAAAGGATGATGCTAATGATTCCTAGCCAACAGTAAAAGAAAATACTGTTGGAGAGTTGGAATCCTTGAAAGAGGATGCCTTTGAGATTGTTCAAATCTCTAAAACTTAGGAAGCGACCCATGAAGCACCCCCCCCCCCTATGTTTTCCAAGACATGGGGAGTAAGGTAAGTTTGGAAGAGGCCTCTTGTGAGGATAACAAATTTATAGAAGACCAGTCAGTCTTGAAGGAAACAAATAATGATATGAAGTTGAATGCTCCCCTAAGAAGTTGGAATTAAATCGGGGTTTGGCTAATATATTTGTTCCTGGTTTTGAAGAGAATAGTGCTTTTATCAAGGATAAATCATCTCTCAGGTGGCTAAAACTACATCTTCCCCCTCTCAGGCTTAGGGAGATGTCTTTCATAAAGAAGGGAGGAATATCAAGGAATCAATTGCTATGTTGGGCTTTCCATCTTCACCCTCAGATGAGGTGGCTGATGAAGACTAGATTCAAACTAACAGTAAGTCAAAGAAAAAGAAACCATATTTAGGAGGAGGAAATAAGGTTGGAAGACCTTCCTAGAAGGAAACAAGAAAAAAAGACACTTTGTGTGATGTGGCTTTAAGTAGGAAAAATACTTTGGACTCAATTGCAGGTCCAAAGTCTAAAACAAAGTAATGGAGGTTGTTTTCCCCCTCTCTGTTTCTCGGTGACTTGGTTTCCTGTCCCCTTGTAAATGAAGATTTTATCATGGAATATTAGGGGCCTTAATATTCCCTATAAACAAATTTTAGTTGAAACCTACCTACTGGATAACAAATTAGATGTTTTGTTACTTTAGGAAACAAAAATGAAGAAGGAAATTTTTTATAAGATTATTTTGAATATTTGGCCCAAGGTCAATTATTTTTTGAGGTTGATGGTGCTTCAAGGGATATTGCTACTCTATGGAACCCCTTGAAACTTAAAGGATCTATGGATTTCTTTGGTAAAATTTGTCTTATGGTTTCCTTTGAAGAACTCATTATCTTTAAAAATTGGAATTTGATCAATGATTATGCTCTTAATTCCTGTCATGAAAGATTGTTGCTTTGGAATGATTTAGATGACAGTATAAAAAGTAGAAAGGAGGAATTTTGGATGATTGGAGGATATTTCAACTCTTCGCTTCTACCTTTAGAAAAGTAGGGAGGCCTTGTTGACTATTTTAAAATTATGATGGATTTGTCTAGATTCTTCAACTTTGTGGAGTTATATGATGACCCCTTCTAGGTACCTAGTTTACCTAGTCGAATAGGAAGCTTGGTAATCAATTGATTCAAGTTAAATTGGATAGATTCCTAGTCTCCTCCAATTGAAACATCTCTCAACACCTTTCTCTTTTTTCCCTTCCAAGAACTGGATCTAATCATAATGCTATCATGCTAAAGAGAAATGTTGACTCTATTAAAGGTCCTTTCCCCTTCAGATTTGAAATAATGTGGACCCGTCACCCTAAATTTTTTGCTCTAATTACAAAATGGTGGAATGAACCTTCAGTTGGCACCCCTCCATGTTTTGTCTTGCTAATAAATTGAGAAGAATTAATGAAAGAGTGAAGGGATAGAACAAGCTTACCTTGGGTAACATTTTTGAAACAAAAAAGTCCTTGGGTGAAAGGATTAAGTATAGGATAAGATGGATTCTGGAATGGTGGATGAAGATATTTGTAACCATGGATGTAACTTGAGAAAAAAATGGTTTAAGATCAACAAACAGGAGGAGAATTTTTGGAAACAAAAATCTCGTGTCCAATGGCTCTAGGATGGGGATCGAAACACCAAATTCTTCCACCAATCCACTATGAAACATAGAAGTAGGAACAGGATAAGATAGCTTAAGAAAGTAGATGGAAATTTGGTAACTACTAAAAAATAAATTGTTGAAGAAGTTGGTTCCTTCTTATCTTCCTTCCAGAATGAACCTATGGTTGCCCAATAGGATTTTGATGATATCCTTCAAGCTATCCCTAAGGTAATTTTTAACCAAGATCTTTAGGAGATGTATAGAATTATTTCTTTGTAGGATGTGAAAGATGTTGTTTTCTCTTCTAGTGCTTGCAAATCCCTTGGACCTGATGGGTTCCCCTTGGCCTTCTTCCAGCTATATTCGGATATTGTTAAGTCTGATCTATTTAATGTTGTTAGAGACTTCTTTGAATTAGGTAGGCTTCTTAATCAAATTAATGTTGCTTTCATTTCCCTCATCCCCAAAGAGAAAGGTTTCTTTTATGCATGAATTTAGACCTATTATTCTTTGCAACATTGTGTATAGTTTTTTCTCAAAGATAATTGTGATAAGACTAAAATTTGTTCTAATTAAAATGATTTGAAACCAGAAAGGATTTTTTAAAGGAAGAAATATTTTGTATGCAGCTATAACTGCCCATGAAATTCTCCACTCTATGGGCCCTAGTAAAAATGAGGGGATGGCTTTGAAACTTGACATTTCTAAAGCCTACAATAGGGTATCATGGTCATTTTTATTTGTTATTCTCAAGAAGTTTGGGATTGATGGAAGATTTCTAAAGTTGATCACTACCTATGTTACTACCTTAAAGTGCCCAGTCTTGTTGAATGGAATACCTTGTGGCTTCTTCTCCTGTGGTAGGGGTCTTAGGTAGGGGGACCCTCTCTCCCTGTACCTCTTTATTATTGTTGTTGAGGTCCTTGGAAGAAACATCCAAAAACTTCTTGATTCTAAGGTGTTAAAAGGTGTTAAGGATGCTTCATCACTCCTATCTACTTCTCATCGACAGTTTGTTGATGATACCATTTTGTTTGGTGAAGCTTCGGTTGGTGATGTTGGTAATTGGAAATGCATCCTAAATGACTATGCCACTACTTTAGGTCAGCATATAAATTACAACAAGAGTAAGCTATACTTCTTTCATGTTGACCATAGGGTGAAAGACAAAGTTAGAATTTTGGGTTATCAAGGAGTTGTTTTTCCTGCCTCCTACATTGGCCTACCCCTGATCTCTAAAAAACTAGATAGTAATTACTGGAACCACAACATTGAAAGAATTCAAAATAATTTGGTTGGTTGGAAAGGAAAACTTATGAGTCAAATTGGGAAGCTTCAACTATTAAAATCCTCACTTGAAAATATTTTGGTCTACTACTTGTCTTTGTTCAACATCCCTGCCTTTATTGCAGAATTTTTTGAGAAAATCCAAAAAAAATCTTATGATGTGGAACTAAGGAAAGAAATAGACTAATTATTGCTGGGTGGGAGAATTTTTTTGCTCCAAAATGTGCTGGTCGACTAGGGATAAGGAGAAATAAACTCTTTAATAAGGCTTTGGTAGCTAAACTGGGATGGAATTTTTTGGAAGGAACAAAAGATTGGGTGAAGATCCTTAAAGCTAAATGCCTTAGAAATAGAGATTAGGGTTGTTTCCTCACTCTTCTAACTTGCTTAATGGTTTTATCTTCTGGAACCACCTGATTAAAACTAGAAGTGTACTAAGAAAGGGTACAAGAATTCACATTGTTAATGGTATGGAGACTGAATTTTGGAAAGACTCTTGGAATAATGGGCCCCCACTCTCATGACCTCAACCCCCTAAAACAAAGATTGACCAGAAACTGTGGTAAGAAGGTTGATGGCTATATTAACTTGGAGGAAGTTGAGCCTAGGTGGATGGACTTTAACAACCTACTCAAGGGGGCTAACCTAAGAGGTGATAGACTACAAAACTAGGAGCTTATGGTGCCAAGGCTTAATGGATTAACTGGCGAGGTCACTTGGTTCTCTAAAAATAGGAAGGATGAAAGATTGTGGATTGATAACCCATCAGGATATTTTTCTATCAAATAATACTATGAGGAATTTGAGAAACCTTTAATTGCAAACAAGGACCCTTTGTGGAATAAAGTGGATAAAAAATTTGACTCCTAAAATTAACTATTTTTGGTGGGTTGCTTCTCATGACAAAATTATAACTATTGATAACCTGGTTAGAAGGGTGTTCCACTTGGTTAACAGATGTGTCCTTTGTAAAATGGAGGAAGAGACAATCATGTACCTATTTTTCTATTGTTTGTTCTCAAGAGAAATCTAGTCTTTCTTCCTCCCCTTGTTATGCATTGATTGGGTTTTTATTCCTTACATAAAAATGTTTATTGATAGTCGGTCCTTTATCCCTTACTCTCACAATATCATTATGGATCTTTGGAATCCATTCCCTCCTTTCATAACATGGGGATTTGGAAGGAAAGAAACAATAGGATCTTTAAGGAAACTAAGAAAAATAGTAATGAGTTATGTATGGCCATAAAGATTCAAATAAAGGAAAATGTGGAAGCAAGGGGATACAACTACTCTAAGCCTATACCTTCATACAAGGAAATGAGAATAAAAGAATTATGGGGTCTGCAAAATGATCTTACTAATATTAATTAGACTACTTTTCTTTCAAGAAAGACTACTATTTGGAACCCTCTAGAGAGAGATTGGATCAAATTCAATTTTGATGGCTACTCCAAAGGTAATCCTAGCCTAGTAGGGGCTGGAAACCTTATAAGAAACCATCTTGGTGACTGTATAGTTGGCTATGGGAAAAATTTTAGAATCTGTACTAGCAACAAAGTAGAGGCAATGGTTGCTTGGGGAGGTATCAAGTTGTTAAGAGATTTAGGTTTCCAGAAAGTTATTTTGAAAGGACATTCTAAACTAATTATTGATATATTGAAGGGTGATAGTTTTTCTCCCTGGGAAATAAGAGATATAATGGATAACTCTAAGATGCATATGAAATTCTTCACTAACTGCAAAATTCAACATGATTATAGGGAAGGAAATTGCTCGATAGATATTGCTTCCAACGAAGGTATTAAGTGTAGCACTTGGTCACATTGGGAATATGATCAATTGCCAAGGGCAATAAAGGATAATATGTTAAAATAAAAATTTGAAAATGCCTACAACTTATGAGTTTTGGATAAGGGGCCTGGGCGGAGTGATAATTAGATTTGGTGATAGTGTGAGGTTAAAAATTAAAGATTATAAGGTTAGCATGCTCCAAATTAAGGTTATTGATATGAATATTGTCATCGGGAAAATAATTAATGAGGTAATCATTCTCGAGCACTCTCCATATCACATGTTGAATTGCAAATGCATTGCTTCAAGGGTCATTTCAAAAATCTTTGATGTTCCAAATATATCTTCTCATAGTATTTTCGACGGCCTGCTCAAGTTTTGATAATTTGACAACATTTATTAGGAGGACGAGTAATCATTTCAATTCCGTCCTTGACTCTGAGTGGAAAATTTTTATAAATAATTTTAACGGAAACCTTATTCTCACTATCTCTAAGCATTTTCTTAGCAAGTGTGGATTTTGTAGTGGTGGTGTGGTTGTTTATTGGGGTGGAATGAAGAGAACTATTAACCAGAAGAAATATTTAAAAGTTTGCAAGCCTCTAAAATGGGTGGCCTAGGAAATGCACTGAACCCCCTAACTATGCTTCTATCTTGAAAAATGTTGATTTACGGGAGATGTTTAGAAGGGCATTCATGGCTTCCTTTTTCAAAGTTATGAAGGGCTATAACAAAAATCTAATGGCCAAGTTCACCAATTCCTAGAAAAGAAGGAATGTGTCAATTGTGGTTGTGAAATTTGAAGTCACAACATAATTTATAGCGAAAGCAACTAGTTTAATGAATGATGGAAGGAAGGTGGCTAAAAAAAGTAGGGAAAATTACAAAAAATTGTGGGAAATTTCTTGCACAATGGTAAGAAACTAACAAGGTTTTAGAATGGTTACGCGTGGCTCGAACTCCCTCTACCATTTGTACTGGTAAACATGTTTGTTATGTGTTCCTTTACCCTTGAAGGTAGATATATGATAGTCCGTGCGTACCATTTTTCCCTACTAAATCATAGCCGCCATAACAATAGGATCAACTTTCCCTTCTATTTGTTATCATCCTTGCAGCAAAATATAGAGAATGGGGTGTCCCCCCTTTGCACCAGTAGTTAATGTTGGCCCTCTATAATTTTTCCCTCGCTAGAAACTGCCATGGAAACCCGTTGTTAGTTAGGCAAGATAACCCAAACCAAAATGATGAAGAGGTTGATGGTTTACCCCAAGTTGGTGAGCACTTGTACCCAGCACCTAGCCCTAGGCCTACTACCCATCACTCTTTCATGGGAGGGATCTCCCTTGATTGCTACCCCTTTGGCCATCTCTAGTACTAAATCCTTGGGCTATAAACCTTTGAAAGCCTCTGTGGAGAAATCCCTTGAGTATGAACTGCTCAAAGTCACCCCTAAAAAAAGAAAACATTTATCATCGCCGCTTGAACCCCCGAAGAAAAAAACCTTGAAAAAATATCAGAAGAAGAATGAGGAAGTTATAACTATCACTGAAAATCCTCAAGGGAACCAAAAGGAGTAAGTGGAGGAGGGAAAGATGGGTATTATGCGGGGAGGCCGAAGATCGGCGAGGTTAGCCAAGGTCACATCTACAAATAAAAAAGGGAAACCAAAATAAATTGAGTTAGATGAAGAGGAGAAATTAACTATGGAAGTTTTTTAGCCTCAGGTTGATGAGGAAAGTGATGAATGGAGTTTGAGGATAGAGCCTATGAAATGGGAGAAGAAGATGTCGAGTAGGATACTGATGATAAGGAGGAGGAAGAAATTGAGAGGGAAGAAGATATTGGGGATATGGAGAAAGAGGTCACTAAAGTGAAGGATAAAGCCCAAGATGCTAATATTCTAGATGATACTAATGTTCTTTTCTTGAAAAGTAGAACAACCTTTTTGCAGGTTTAGATGGAAGATATGGAGAAAGAGATCATCACCCTGATGAAGGTGGCCGATGGCTTGATGTGTCATGCAATGATGGGAGCGGTTACTAGTCAAACTGAGATAAAGAGGAAGCTGAAGAAGATTAGGAAACAAGATGATGAAAAAGACCCTGTTGATGGGTTTTTTTGCACTTTCTCAACATAGGCAACACACAAGTGCACTACCTCTCTTGAAAGACAACTTCCTACAAGAAAGTTGCAGAAAATTATCCCAAGGTCTCTTAGGTGTCAGGTCATGACTTGCAAAAACAACTCAGTTGATGGATGTGATTTGTTGGTAAACAAAGGGCATTGACAGTTCACTAAGTTGGGAGGAATTGGATCTTCAAATGGAGTTTTTGGAATTTAGGAAATGAGGCACAATTACTACAAGTTCAATTTAACAGTAGTCTAAAACTCTATGTTTAACATCAGATTTGGCTTTACAATGATGATGGAACTTTTCCTTAACTTCAAGTTCAAAGAAAAGTCAAAATGGAAAATGGATAGAAGAGTTCCTAGACCTGCAACTAATGATGAACAATGACAATGGAGGATGCTATAGTGGATAGCCTTCCCAAAACTAAGTTCCACTTAACCAAAATGTCTAATAGTCTCATGAAATTAGTGTATCTTCTAAGGTGTGTAGATTTTCAGCTATCCATTCACCATGAAGCATGAATAACAAATGAATTTTAAGTTCAATAATAAGTTAATGTTTATAATAGCTTTACACTATTTTTCATCATCAACAAACAACAAAAAGCATCAACATGAAAAGCATCAACACAATAACATTCTTCACTATCAATGTGCAACACAAAACTAACAAGTAAGAGTAACTTGAAATACGTAGAACAACAAAGTTAAATTCTATTATAGAGAAGATGCACCATGCAACATGTAAGAAACACAAGAATCCACCAAAATAATGTAATTCTCATTAAAATTTCTGCAACATGTCTTTACACAACAACTCAACTCTCTCTTTCAAAATGAAAGGAGACCCCTATTTATAGTTTTCCAAAAGTGAAATGAATGGCCAAGATTTACTCTCATTGTGTGGCCAAGATTCATTTTACATTAGGGTTTCACCTACCCCCAAAATATAACATCATAAAATACATTTGGTCTCATTCCTATTTTTTTCCTCTAGTGGCTCTAACACTATAGCAATTGTGTCTTCTAGTGACTGGCTTCTTTTTCCAACTATACTATTAGAAACTCATCATCAATCACTAGTTTTCCTTCATTCTTCTGAAGGGTTGAATACTTCACAATTTTTCCTATTAATGCCTGGAGCTTGTTCCATTCCATGATGTCTGATTGGAGGACTTGAAAGGTTAACTTTTTGAATCTCTTTGTGATCTTCTCCCAATGCTTGGTGCATCTTGGAATGACCTTGATTACCTACTCAAATTGAGTGAATGCCCTCGCAGCAAAGTCCATGAAATTTGACGTTAGTGCATCTGCAGTCCCTTGCTACATCTTCTTACAAAAGAATGGCTTTATTTTCTCTAGATCCAGTTCCAGGGTCAGCATGTCATAATCTATCATCATCATGAGGTAGTCCTCACTATTCATTCTGTGCTCCACAACCCATTTTAGGTCCAGCTCAACCTCATGCAATACCCTTTCTAGGACTTCTCTCTTGTGATCTAAGCCCATTTTCCAGGTCTCTACCAACTAGTGATCATCTTTTATGAGCGTCAACTCCTTTTCCCATGTCTTCTTGGGCATCTTAAGAATGGCCTTAAGCTTAGGATGTGTGATCCTGTAGAGCTCGATGAATTTGTGGCATGTCTTCTTAGTGGCCTCTAGCTACTTTTGCAAATCCTAGAAATTATTGAACATTCAAGTAGCGTGGTGGATTCCCATGTTGTCGTTGTATATTACTCATTGGAACCAATCTGCAGTGGCCTTGGTCCAATTCTTCAATTTCTCCATTCTACTAAGCTCTTCTTAGGATAGAACAAGGGATGTGGATGATGTTGGAGCCTCTTCTTCCAAGGAAATCCATTGTTGAATATAGGTGGTGAGATCTGCCACTTGTGCCTTTAGTTCCTCCTTAGAGGACTGATTCTTGTTCATTTGTTGCAAAATCATTGCCATCAACCCCTGGAACTCATCAATTTTCTGCTCTCTAGTTGTCATGCCCAAATTTATGGTAGAGATGTTATAGTTGGCTCCTTCACCTTTTTCTAGCACTAGGGTAACAATCTATATCGTTCTTGATCCAGAGGCATCAACTGTAATGTGAGAGTAGACTCTGGGCTTCTTCTCCTTTCTTTTTTTTGTTTGTGCTCTAGCCAGTATTTCCTCGAGTCAAGCCTTCAGATCAATTACTACAAGGGATTTCTTTTGTAGTTGTCTTTCTAGCCAATTAGGCACTTGGGTTTCCCCTATTGGTGATTCATGATCACCTTTCTCTCTTTGCTCATGTTGGGGTTGCTTCTCTTCATGACCTAGGGCTTCTTGATTCATTCTCTCTTCTTCATCAGAGTCTTCAATATGTATAGCCTTTTCCTTGTCGAGCTCAGTGGAGGCTATGTTTTCTTCAATGAAACCTTCTTTTTGAGGTACTTCCCCTTCTTGATGATCGAGCTCAACATGATGCTCAAGCTCAAGGATCTTCCTTGGTGCATCTTCTCTTTCTTTATCTTCTTCTTTCTCCTCTTCTTTCTTTTTAGGAGGCACTTCCTCTTCTTGAATGGGGCCCTTTTCTTGTCCAATTAGCAGAGGCTCCTCGAGTATCCCCACATTGACATCAGTACAAAAAATTTCTTCAAAGAGCTGCCTCTCAGATTCATCATTTTCTCCTACATCCTTGAGTTGCTGGGACAACTCCTCTTCAAGTTCCTGATATGAGGTTTCTATGATATACTTGCCATTGAGAGCCTCAGTATCCTCTTTTGAAGAGTGTGAATTTTTTTTATTAGATTCCACCTTGTCCAAGTTTATGTTTAATCTTCCCTTTGGGTGTTCAAAGTAATCGTCTTTGAAAGGGTCCTTGGGCTCTTCATCTATTCCTTTTGTAGCCTCTCTTTGGAGTTTCTCCATTTCTTAAGATATTTGAATGGTAGCCTCCATCTTTGGTGGCTCTGTAGGTGGTAGAGGAATGGGTAGGCCAATGACAATTTGGGCCATCAAGGCCTAAACAATAGGATTCATAATCACCCTAGATATTTCAGTAGGTATACCTTGCATGTATTTTGGGAAGGCTTTTGGTAGGGTGAGAGGTGGCATAGTAGCAGTGGTAGTTGTAGGCATTGGAGTAGAGAGAGTGGTAGTGGAGGAGGCAGCGAGGAAGATGACAACATGGATGTTGTGGGTAAAGAGGAATCTAGTACCATCACCAGGGTTGTAGGTGAGGTGGAAGCAAGGTGGACTGAGATGTCCACGGTGGGTGGAGAGGAAACAAGTAGTGCCTGAGATGTAGGAGGAGTGGCAATGGTAGCAAGAGCGATGGGAGCAGAGGTGGTAGGTAGTGATTGTGGCCACTTGGCTTCTTCTTCTCCCTAATGTTGGGGATCCTCTTCAATTGTGGGCATCTCACTTACAAATCCCCCTATTTTCTTTTCTTTCTTTAAGGACTCTCCCTCCGCATCCTTCTAGGTGTATACCTTGTGCTTGGGATGGTGCTTAGGTGCATCCTTCCTCTTCTTTGATCTCATTGCTGGAGGGGATTTAGGGGCCTCTTCTACTAGGGCAATGATTGCTCCACTATCAGTTTCACTCTAGAGCTCATCCTCAAGCTCACCATATGTCAACATAGTACCTTGTACCTTGAGCTAGGCAATTTGTGCACCTACCCATTGCATGTCTTTGTTTCAACTGTCCACATTACTATATCGAGTTCATTGACCTCTTCTTCATCCCAATCTATCAATGGTAGTGGAAAGTTGGCCACAACATCAAACCTCTCATCAATAATGGTATCCTCTTCTAATATTTGATCGGGCACTGGAAACAGGTTTATTGGCCTCACAAACTGAGTCGTCATTTGCATGTAGTGCCTCATTCGCACTTCCTTTTCATCTTGGGAATTGGCCCAAAATTCTTTGACATGTGCCCGATGAGCATACAGTTTTCTGACTTGTTTCTTTAGTTTCTCGTATGGGTTCATTCTTTCTTAGGCTGTGTGAAGGTCCAAATTGTACTCCACTATCTCCTTCTCTAAATATTTTGTGCATTGGGTAGTGGGAATAGTATACATTCCTTGCCCAAAGGTCAAGGGGTATGGGATCCCTTCTTTGTGCTTGTCACTCAGTAGGGCATGGGAATTTTGCAATTTTTTGGAGACCTCTGGAATTGTGCAATTGTTTGGAGACCTCTAACAGGATCATTTGATCATTGGGGTATAGTGAAAGCTTGTAGGGCCTTTCAGAGAACCCTTTTATTCTGATGTATGTAAATTTTGGGAACTATATAAATAGATACCCAAAACTCTAGATAAAGGCTCTGGCACTGTGAGACACTCTTCTTTCAAAGTCCCCTCCCAAGAATTTGATGATATGCCCAATGAAGGCATCATTTACCCTCCAATATTCTTTCTTGAAGTTTCTATATTGTAGCTGAGGGTAGCGGTCATATACTTTGAGTTCTCCCATCCCTGGATCCAAATTATTAGCAATGAAGAGGCCCTTGTATGGGAATGGCTCTGCTAGTAAATACACCAAGTAGGAGGTCATGTAAAACTAGGACGTTTTCTTCACAATCATAAGCTGGTTGTGCATGTTGTCACTGATGATTTTAGCCTAGTGGAACTTTTTTTTACCACAGATGATCTCCTCAATGAAGTAAAACATCCACTCCTGAAAGAAGGCAGCAGTGGGGAGGTCCATTACCTTGCTCAGTAGAGTGACCAAGTCATGGTACTCCTCATTGAAGTCACTTCTGAATAGCTCATGTGGCACCTTGGTAGCACTATCCCTCTTCTCCTTCAACCAATGTTTGTTAATAATTTTCTTGCATCCTAGAGGGTCCACTTTCGACATATTCTTGTCATATTCCTTCTCAGTTTCTTCCATCACATCAAATGTGGGAATATGGAATATTTGGCCTATAGACCCGGCAGACAAATCTGTCAACACTCTGCCATCATGATTAATGATCTTTCTACTGCTATGGTACCATTCTCTACATACCATGACTAACTTTGGGGCCACAAGCACGAGAGGGAAATTGGCTTCCTTGGAAAAACCACTATTTCTGATCTTTCATGCATTCTCAATCATAGGGTGAATCATTACCCTCTACTAGAACTCATCTATGTCCATGTGCCCGAGGTTGGTATCTGATATGGAGTCCTAGGTGGAGGTGATCTTGGAGGTGCACTCCACCCCATGGAACTGATACTTCATTTTATCTTTCTCCTCTTTCCCTCCCGGTGCTTTTGTAGGCTTCTTTCCTCTCTCTTTCTCGACAGACTTCCCCGATGGTCCCACAACATATTCCATAAGTCCTACATACAAAGATGTGGTAAGGGTATTCATATGAAAATCAAGGAATCGTTAGTCAAATCCTGCAAAACAAGGGTTAGATCCAGTAATTCATCACTAGGAGATCATGAAATTTATCAACATTCATCATTCAAAGTTCATTTGGATCAAATACAAGGATGTGGGCCCAATGATCTGAGTTTCCCTAGGCTGGAAGCCGTCAAGAGTAATCAGGAGCAAGGCAACGCCAGGGTCACAACGGCCCGCAAACGACCATCTGCACTCAAAATTCCACATTGGAGATTTGGTGGTCAAGGTCTTCAACAAGGAATTTGGAATGTGTGGGGGTCAGTTATAAAGCTCTTTAGAGTCACCTGGTTAGCTATTATGCTCGTGCAGGTTCAGGGCATGTGGAAGCCAGAGGCTTCATGGATGTTTCAAACTCTATTGTAAATAAAAAACAAATAGGGCACAACAACCCGCAAGGAGAAGTCTGCAATGCGGGTCACGCAAGTTCCTCAGATGGTCTAGACTCGTTGCTTTGAAGTGTGATCAACTTGGGAGGTGCAAGGGAAAATTGGTGGAAAGCCGCTTTGTGATGACCGTTAGGAACGACTTTGATGAGGTGGCAATCTGCATATAGCAGCTCGCACAAATAGACCTGCAAGACATCTTTACTTAGTCATTTTGCCTCAAATAAGTCCGAACAACAGAGGAGGGCACAGACTCTGCACTATGGATAAAAGGGAGGGCACCGCCATAAACCAACAACAACTAGGCAACAACAGACCATGGACGGTGGCCCACAAGGAAAGGTCTGCATGGCACTTAAACTTGGTTTTCTTTGAAGTCTTGAGAGGAAATGGTTCGGGTGGAGTCTACAATGTGGACAAACAAAGTCGCTCAGATGTTCAGAGTGGCAATGGAGGCGGGGCGATCCATAGAGGGACCCCGCAGAGATAAGCCTGCATGAAGGAGTTTTACCTTGGAATTTTTGTTTAGAAACTTGAGACAGTGTAGAGAACAGTGGGATCTACAATGCGGGGGGCTGGAAAGGGTAATCCATTTGAGAACAACTGCGATATGGGGAACACCCACAAAGGTAGACCCACAAAAGCTCGAAGACTTGTGTTTTTTGCTAATCATTCTAACACCTAGTTTTAATTGAGACGACAATGAGATGACAACCGCCTGCATGCGGTGGCCCACAAGGACAAACCCACATACGTTTAAGGCTTAAATTTTGCGTTAGATATTCTAATGTTTTGTGGCTCCAACCAGGACAACGACGAAGAGGATGCATACCACAGATGGGTTGATACTCTATGAAGAACAATGTCGATGAGGCAAGGTTCCACATTGACTTCAAGGGCTTCGTTCGAATGTTTTAGTTAAGTTTTAAATGGTTTTAAGTATGGAACAGGTTGTCGAGGTGCCCATCAAGTATTTTGAGGGGGTTTCTCTTAATATTTTCAATTAATTTTAAATAACCTCATTCACAAAATACATGTTTTAAGATGCTAGCAGTGGAATGACCTAGAAGTTGCACGAAAGTTTGATGGAAATCTAGATTCTAGGTCGAGTAGCTGCAATGTGGGCACAGGAAGTTCGATCGTTGTTCACTCTGAAAAATTCCAACTGGAAAAAGGTGAAAATGATAGGTCGGGTGGGCCTATTTACAAGAAAATGTTCATTAATTACCAACATTAAATGCAAGTACGATGGTCAACAAGGTAGTTGGGCAGGAAGTTCAACGGGCCAGCGGCAGGAAAAGCAGAGCCCGCACTGCGGAGAGACCTCCAGGCATCACCATCAGTGAACGGTTGAAGGATGACAACTAGGAAGACTGCAGGACCCACCATATGGGCGGATGTCCCATGTTGATCAAAGTTTAAACACTGATCAGAAGACAGTGCCGCGCAAAGGGGAAGCTCGCAGTTGTAGACCCGTAGGGGCTGGAGGATGCTAATGCGAAAGAATAAGGGAAGTCCGCAAGGGAACCTCTACGGGAGCCAAGGACTTAGAAAATTTTAGGGTAGTGAATTTTGGTCAACTGAGGATGATGACTTTATGGTCCCTGACCACTTAGGATCAAAATTAGGGGCATGTAAAATGAGGCAAAGGAAAAAAAATGACTCGACAAAGGTGAAAGGAGAGAGAGGGTCCCCATTCTGAATGGAGCGTGTGTGCTATAGGCACAACAGACCTAACACATGAAGATGGTTGAGATTGGAGGGAATGTATTTCCCAAAATGGTGAAAATTGGGAACTGATTGCGAAAGCCAAGTAATGGCTCTGTTGTTCTACTCTGTTCTCTTTTGTTCTTATGTTTTCTCTTAAACTATCAATTCTCCATTTGATTGTCTCAAACTGCTTTTTTTATGGTTATGTTATGGTTTCAGACTTGTTGGTCTATGGTTATTCTCTATTATGGTTCATGTACCATGTTTTGGATTAATATGTGTTATGCTCTTGTTTTTTATTATACTTACACTAATCTAGTGGATACTATTACTGGTTATCTGGCCTGTGTGCCACCTATGAGAACTTAATAGTAATCTTCTATTACTATTTTGTTGGTTTGGCTGGTGTTGTTTCCCTAGCCTATTTGTTGTCTGTAGTTTTGACTACTTTTTTACCATGTGATCAGGGACTTCCCTGCTAATATAATAAAAAACTACAGGGTAGTAGGGATTGGTTATGATAGTTAGAGTACTATTTATTTAGAAAAGAATCCTATGTATCATAAGCGTACTAAGCAGGTAGATGTTCAATATCACTTGATTCTTGAGATGGTTAAGTGTGGTAAGGTCATAATATAGAAGGTGGACACTTAGGATAATGTTTTAGATTCTCTTAAAAGAATTGTGGGAACATATAAGTTTTATTAGTGTATGGAGGCTAAGAGCCTTGCGTCTTCTACTTATTTCATTGTATAATTTTTATTATGTCATTGCAATGTAAATATCAAGTGAGAGAATGTTAGGATTTAGTGATGCTCACTCACAATCCTATATATGTGGATCCAACACTCTTAGAATGGGTATTTGGAAGCCCATAAAATGTTATGAGAATATATTATTTAATGATTATTCTTTGAAATACTTGAGCTATTGTTGTAATGAAATTGAATAAGGAAGTTATACAGGGTAATCATCATTATCAATAAAACTGACCATATCTCACATATACCACTTGAAAATTGCATTAGGAAAGGTGAAACATCTTATAATAATATGATGGGTCCCTCATTAATTTTGTGTGTTCATAAATACTAATTTTAAAGATATGTACCATTGAAAATTTATTGGTCAAATATATTGTATATCTCTATCTTGAATATCAAATGAAATTTCTTAAAATGAGACTTCAAGCTAGCTCCTTACAACCTAATTAGCCAAGGCTAATTAAAGCTATAACCAATACCCGAAAAATCAAGAATGTTTCTTAAATTGAATCTAGCTATTTATTTTAAAATAGCCACCAATCACTCACATCTAATCTAGTTCCAATCTAGAGAGGATATCGAACTTTAAACAAAATTATTTATAAGTCAACGTGGCATATCCTCAATACTACCATGTGAGCCCCTTAATTTTATTTTTATAATTAATTTACTTTAGAAAAAGAGAAGCAATTGATTTACATTTCCTTATTTTTCATCTTAAATTTGAAGTGAAGAAGAAGTCGTAAGTTAAAGGAGACTAATAATGATTATTTAAGAAGATATAATACTTGGTAAAGCTTATGTAAATGAAGTAGCAAGTTAGGTTTGCTTGATTTTAAGAAAAAAAGTTAACTAAATTTGAGTTTGAGTAATATCAAAATGGATGATCTCCTAAGAAATCCTCATACTTCATCCATGTAAAAATCATGTCGATGTAATGAGTATTAAGTGAATAATTAGTATTCATAAGAGATAAACTCTTGTGAACCATGACTCGTAAAATAAGAATCAATAAAATTGATTCAAAAACTACACAACTAAATTTTAATGAACTATCACATAATTTAATATGCTAATAAAAATACACCTATAAATAATTAGATGAAATAATAGCGATATAAATAAAACACCTTTAGAAATACAAATTTAATTTAAAATATAATATACCCTTACATAAGAACTAAAATGCCCTATTTGCACTTTAAATAATTAGGTGAAATGATAATGATATAAATAGAACACTAAAAAATACAAATTTAATATAAAGTGTCGTATTAGTAGTATGTCTCCCACATAACTCTAAGTTGGAATTCTTTAACTTAATTGAGGAAAAATATATTTTAAAAGTCATCTCTTAAATTAAAGCTTTTGTCTTTAATTTTTTTAACCTACTTGTGGGAAAAGACCAGACCCTTGAATATAGTTTAGAAAAGTCATCTTAATTTTGTAATCCAAATATTGCCTTCTGTATTATTAATTTTTTATTTGACTAAGAGTTTTAAAAAAAAAAAAATCTTAGCTAAGGGAGTTATTGTTTGAAGTCAAACAAATAATAACGTTATGAACATGACAACATGTTCACTTTTCCTATGTTTTAGGTGTTCTAGGTGTTCTAGGTAGGACATGTTATTTTTCTCATAAAATGTTTTGAAGTGTTAAAGGGATAAATTCCATCATAGCTAGGTTTGAGCTAATAACTCCATATTTCTTTCTAATTTTTATTTCATTAATTTAAGTGAAATAAAGTTCAATTAATAAGAAAAAATATATAAGAATAGTTTAGAATGATATTAAAAAGGTAGACAATATTTTTTTCAAAAAAAATTAAAGTGTAAATATTTTCTATTAAATAATAATTATTTGATTAAATAATTTTTATTCAAGTAATTATTATTAAATATAGGTGAAAGTGTTAAATATCAATTAATTATATTTTTTAATGAGTAAATGTTTTATATTATTTGTATAAAAAGGTATATTGTGCATATTTAAAAAAGATAAAGTGCAAGAAGTCACACATTAAATTTAAATAAGGTCTAATCTAAACTGTCAAAATAAGAATAGAAATTCACTAAGTGGTGAGAGCTATACCACTATAGATATAGGGGGATCATTGTCATCTAATTTTCCCTACATAAAGGAGGTATGTGTCATTAGTTAGATGCTCCCAACTAGTGATTGCACCATCTTTATTTTCTTCCTTGATAAGTGGATGAATGTCATGAACAAGTTAGATGGTAAATGCAACGTGAGGGAATTTTCCAAAATCTAACCATCTAAGGGGTCCCTGGTTGTGAGATTGAGAGGACATGTTGAAGCTAGGAAAGAGGGTTGAGACCAGTCTTGAGCAAACTATTCCATAGACCTTCTTCAAGACAATTGGGAAGTACATGACTAAGAATCATGAGCTCCTCAAGAAGTTTATGTCCATATCGACATCTACAAAGAATAGAGTGACCTCTATTTGAGGTTGGAGCCAATAGAACTCTAGTAATTATATATGCAGCCATTACCCTAGTTATCTAAAAGCACATATAGATGTGCCGCTTCAAGTGCAACTTTGTTAACTTGCACCTAAATCTACATAAGAACATTGGCATACATCATAGCTTTACTAAAAAGTGAGAAATGAGTATCAATAGAATAACTAGTGAAAATAGTAGAATTTCTTTTCCAAATGCTAAAAAAAATTCAACCTAAAAATATGCCAAACCTAGATTAATTTAATAGGCATTATGGGCCAATATCCTAGTGAGACCATATGCCATGAGAAAGGCGTAGGCCTAAAAGGCTTGAAAAAGTCATGAATCCAATTCCAAGCTTCTAGAGCTTTGGGAAAAAATTAGAAGAGGTGATTGATAGTCTCCTTTTGTCCAAAGAAAACAAGGATTAACAGCTCCCATATGAGTTAGTCTAGTACTAATGGGACAACCTAATAAAAAGATCACAATGAAAAATGGGAAAGCTTTGGTGTAAGAATACTTGATCAAATAGTCTAGTGAAGCCATATATGGTTCAACTTATGTACCATGTGAAGATGTGAAGAAAGCTACGCATATTCCTTGAGAGGCCTATAATTGTGCAATGGTGTGTTTGGATACTATTTCTAATCCTTCCACCAAGGTTTGATACATCTAACCCCTATTTTGTGAAGCATATTAGGGAGAACTAGATCAATAAAATTTTGGTAAGTCTCCATATCCAAGTTAAAGAGCATGCATTTCAATTCAGTCTTAGGCTAGGAGAGAAAATTATTGGTAGTCTTGGAAAAAGGATTAGGTGGAGTCTCAATACTCTTGTTATAGAATTCCAAAGAATAAATCCATGGATATTTAGCAAGTGGTTGATCTTGAAAAAGAACAGGAGACCACCAAATAGACTATTGGTTGATAGATAATGTAGTACAAAATTCATTTCCATCCCAAAAGAGCCAAGGTTTGATGACCTCCTAAGCTTTCCATATGCTTTTAATAATAAAAGTTCCCTAAATTTGAATAGGTTCCTTTATTACGAGAAAAGTGTGAAGACCAAGACTATTCCAAGCCATATGCCCATAGGGAACTCCAATAGAAATTCAATGTCCAATCAATACCTTCCAAGTTTCATTTCTTTTAAGGCCTATGATCATCTATTTAACAAATAATGTTAATCGTTGACGTTGAATTGAAATCAACCTAAGGCCTCCAAAATAATGAACGAGGAAAAAGAACTCCCAAGCCACACAATGGAATCCTCTAGTAATATCAAAGGAGGTCCATAGAAAATTCATTAAAAATATCAATCTTCAAGTAGGAATTTTTGGAAGGAACCCAACAAGAAGATTAATAGACATGTGTAGTAGCTAGCATTTTGGATCATACCTATAATTTTCCAACCAAAGAAAGGTACTTATTAATCCAATACAATAATCTTCTCAATTATAGAAATTACTTACCATAAGGTGGAAGGAGGGGTTGAATGTCAAAATGAATCCCAACTAATCTAAAACTTTCCCTGTGATCAATCAATTTCTATCCATAATATTTTAACCAAATAATCTTATGTAATATAGATAATATGTAACATTAAGATTTTGACATTGAATACTTTACTTATAAGCCTTAAAACAATATCCAAGCATTGTAAGGCTTGACTAACATTATTTTCTTCCTCTAGAAGGGTAAGAAAAGAACCATATTCAAAGTGACCATTGACAACTTGAGTTGTGAAATTGGGCAAAGATATGCCTTTAACTAGGTTATATGAAACAACATTAGTTGTCCTTTTGTAACAAGCATGTAGAGGGAATGATTTGAAGAGCAACATTGAAAGATGAAAAAAAAAATCTAAAAAGTATTAGATTGATAGCCATCAATGGTAAGGCAAGTAGAAGCATCCATTAAGATAATTTTGATTAAACACAAATTGGGGACCAAATCCGAAGTTTGAAGTATAATAGATATAAATTGTCATTCAATGCAATCCTAAGCTTTTCCAAAGTAATCTCTTGATAAAAATGACTATCTTGTTGAGAACATCTATCTTATTCCAATACTTTGCAAACAATAATAATATTATCAAGAATATACCTATATTTTATGAAATTGGTTTGTTCATGATGTATAATTTAGGGAAGAAGATGGTGAGATTTAGAGAAATTGCCTTTTTAGTCAAGGTGATTGGTATCTAGTTGTATATTTCCTATAGGTCTCTGAAATTAGGTATGAAATTTATATTCCCTTTGTTTATAATATTTCCTAATAAATTAGAATGAAAAGGTTCACGATAAAATTTATGAATATTTTCACCAACTAATTTCTAGAGAGTGTTATAGAATTCATAAGAAATTCCATCAAAATCAAGGGCTTTGTAATTAGCCATGAAAAAGAAAAATTCTTGGTCATATTTTTGTGAGAATTTGACCATAGAAAATCACTAGGATTGTGAATCCTAGCAAGGAACAACAATCAATCACTATCATAGAGAAAGCTCTCATACAAGATTGTCATCTCGAGCTTTCAAAATTTTCTCATAGTGGCATATGAAAGCTTAAAGAATATTAGGTAGTTTAGTCAAAAAAATGTTGGCCTTCTTTGATTTTTATAGGTTTTTTTAACATTAAAATCCAAAGGAAAAACAAGGATTGTACATGTAGAACAACTCCTGCACTAAACTTGAAATTACACCTCATATAGAAGAAATAAGGAAAAAATAATAATGAAAGGATCAAAATGGTACTATAATTATACCTCCTTAATATATGGATTTTCTCCTTGGATGTGGATGAAGGATTGATAGGTATGAAATGTAAGTTGCTCATGAGAGATCCTAATTTGTTAGCATGTAGATATGATCTTGAAGTGCCTCCACATATGAAAAATATCCTTCAAATGAGGGTTTATATATATTTTTAGCTATTAATATGAATTATTTAGTTGTTTCTTAGATTGGATGGCTAGGATTTGTTTGCACGTGAGGAGGGATGAGAAGGATGCAAGTGGGTGGATAGGATTAGACCAAGTGGATGGAGGATTGAGATATCATTAATTTTTATGGGGAAGAGAGATTCAAGCAAATAAATGCTTGAGTAGAATGCAAATGGATAGTCAAGATTGAACTTGAATGGATGGATAGGATACACACATGTGAATGCTTGAAGGGAGTGTAAGTGGATTATCAAGATTAAACTTTAATAGAGGGAAAAGATGTAAAATGTTGATTTTTATATTTTAGTGGAAATGATTTATTATTATTATTTTTTAATTAGGAGAGGAATGTGCATTAGCCAAATTAATTCAATAATCATTTATGTAATTAATTAGTGATGGATTAAGGTTAAGGTAATTAATTAATAATGATTTAATTATTTATTTAAGGGGGATTAGTTCAATTAATTAAATAAATATGATTTATTTAATCAAGCATCACAAGAGAGACTGCCTAATATATATATATATATATAGTGAAGATATGATGTGAGATTAATGGTGAAAATTGATGGAAGTGTAACAATGTTAAGTTAAAATATTAAAATAGATTTTAAGTATCTATTTTTAGCCCCTATTTGAGATAGCATTGTAACTAAGAGAAGTGATGACATTCCAAAGAAGATAATTATAGATACTCGATGATATAGAACTAGTGGTAGGGTGCCCCAATCATTTAGAAGAAGTGACGTTAGAAATTGAATTAGGGATGCCCCTCAATAGAGTAGGTAGATTGATTGGACCCAAGTGGTCTCTCAAAAGAAGAACTAGGTCCTAAGGAATGAGAAATGAAGGGAAGGTGTTTGATTAGATAGAAGGGGAATATAGTTAGATGCATGAAGGTTGGGACTTGTGAAGAGTAGAAATGGTATTAGTAGATGGATGAATATGTGAGAATAGTTACAAGGAGAGGAAAAGAAATATGTAAAAATTCATAGCGTGTATGGATGAGGATGGGGATGGTGATAATTATATATTGATGTGTGATCATTGAATATGGTTGATAGTAGGTACATGCTAGGAATTATTTGAATGAATCCCAATATGGTGAGAAACCAAAATTTATTGGAGCATTGAATTTTATGCACTAGGATCTAAGGGATCATGATGATATTGTGCTAAGTGTGTAAAGGACTAACATCCAAAAAGGCATATGACTAGATGCACCATAATATGGTGTAGGAGCTGAGATATAGCTCATAGAACATGTTCGAGTCACTCAAGAACTGAAGCCTCTGGGATCATCTACAAAAACCAACAACAACCTTCCACATAAGGGAAAAGAAAGAACATGAAATTACAACAATAGGTGCAAGATGTGTCCAATATGCAACACTCAAAATTGCAATGATATCTTGGACTTACAAAACACTCAACTAAGCTTTTTATTGATGAAATGTACATATGAAGCCTTGCTTATATAGGAAAGGAGAGAGATAGGATTAGAAAAGATCATGACAAGTGTCTTAATCCTATCACATGAGACAACTAAGTCATAACAAACTCAATGCAAATATTAACTTCTATAAAAGACAACTAGGAAACTTAACTCCTAAGTAAACTTATAATAATGTGAATAGATCCTCACTAATAACTAGATAGGAAATAACCCCACTCACACCTACATCCTCCCTAAGTGCAACTTAGGGAGTGTATTTATTATGTAAATGATGCAAGGATGGGTCTCGACTATGAGGCCATATTAGGTACTGTACAAATGCAATGCAAAGAAATCTCTCACAAATAGAGAAAAGGTGAAAACCTAGTGGGATAGAACTCCTCTCCAAAAGAGAGATGAAATACAAAACAAAATGCTCTCAATGAACAATGAGAAGGAAAAAAACCCATGTGACAAAAAATTCCCCCCCATAAGAGAGAAGTAGAAGAGAGACCATGAAGCCCCCCCTCAATGTTGAGTCTCTTGTAATGATGGTAGAAGATCGACATTGAATGCTGAAGACGATCAATCTCACTGAACAACATTCCTCCCCTTAGCAAGAAACACAACCAAGATGGTATGTAGGATATCAGGAAGATGGATGATGGATGATGTCTCTAAAGAATGCTCAAGTGTCTCCATGTCGATGTCGAAAGGTGTCACACTCCAAAAAGGAATTCTAGGTCACACTACTAAAGAAGACAATCCAGAATCACCTAGAAATTATTGTAGAACACAATCCAAAGACAAGGAAATCTCCTTCGAAGAAGTCTCCTCCAAATGTTGTCCAAAAGTATCCACACTCATATCAAATTGCAAAGAATGATCACATAGAGAATGAACAAGAGGGTCAGAGAATTCCCTCACAAAAACCAAAGAAGAATCATCTCCATCAAATAGAAGATGTATGTAATCGATGATGTCTCCCAAATCTGAAATATGAGACTCAACAAACAACCTGCCAATGTTTATCAAGTATGCATCCCAAATGGATGTACTTGGAAGATGATGTAGATCTCACTACAATAAATCACAAGAGGCCAAACTTGTGCCAATATGATCATCATCAAATGCAATAGTAGATGAAGGAGATGAAATAAAAGGCTCAAGAATAGGATCAGATGTGAGAACACCCAAGTTCAAGAAGCCAAATGTCCCCTCTGAATCGTGGTTCACCTAGACGTGTGATCAACAGCCAAAGGAAAAATTTCACCATCAGGAGCAAAATCTGCAAAGGTATACAACCGAGATGAATGATCAACCATCCCAATAACAATAATCTCTCTACTCTCCAAGTCTTGAATGATAACGAAATCAAGAGTGAACTCCACAGTCCTCTCATCTCCACCATGTGTAATCTGATATATGGAAAGAAGATTGTTTGTCAAAATGAGGGACACACAAAACATATTGAAAGGTATTTTCCCCAAAGCTAATAGATCCCTTCCCAAATACACTCATGTATGTATTGTTTCCCTATTGGAATCAGGGAACATTGAGAGGGGGGTGAATCAATGTTCTACAAAATTTAACTTTATTAATCTAATCTTTAAACCACTTACAATATTGAACCAAAAGAAATTTGTAAGAACATAAAGCAATCATCCATAACACCATAACACAAGGATTTTTACGTGGAAACCTTATTAGGGGAAAAACCATGGTGGAGGTTAATCCACAATTTGAATACTCAAATATAAGTGTTATACAAATGGGGAATGCACATGCATTCAAGCGCACTGCCTAGAGCTCACTACTCAAAAACAAAAAGGCTCACTGCCTTACAATTTATGTTAAAAGACAACTGGAGTGGTGAACTATGAAATAACATCTACCAATGCCTAAGAATAGTTCTGGTTAAGCTCATCAATTGAATTCTTGACCTTTTGTCTGATTTTGCTCTTCTGCTCTCCTCTACTTCAACTTGCATCACAAAATACTTTTATCCATGCACAAGTGAAACTATGCATAATCACTGTACAACCCTTTTGATATTTGTAATATACATCAAAACACTTCGAACACATATCAAATTGATATAATCGATCACTTATATATATCTGCAACAAAGGATTTAATCGCTACAAGTCGGATTCAATAAAATATAAAATATTTTCCAATCGTTGGCTCAAATCATAAATGATTTTCAATTTTCACCATCCAAAGTTAGCCATAGCATAGTGAGGACCCAAAAAAAAATCCTCAAACCCGAAAATACTTCAAACAATTTTGCCTCAAACATCCGCAACATGCCACATGCACTTAGTCGGCCTTCTAGCACTATTAAACAAAAAATAAATTAACTAGATCTCCTAACTCATACACCAATGTATGTGACGACACAAAACTCAAGAATAAGATATTCCAAATACCCAATGACCTTCCCTGAGATCCACAACACAAACTGATAAACCGGTAATGCATATGGATCGACAAACTCAACTTCAGTCGGATACCCTGTTCTTCACTCTGTCTTCCAGTATGGATAAATACTAAAGTGTGGATAAGATCAATGACTTAGGTTTCCATCAATGACAACACTAGAATCCATATGCCAACAATCTACCCCTTTGGTATTGATGGCAACACTTAGTGAAAAATTAAGTGTCAGAACCAACATACTACAATCCTTCAATACTTCAAAAAGTCATAGCTAACACAACTCCCCCTGAATTTGATAAGGAATTTTTCTCTACTCTCTCTCCCCCTTTGTAATCAATGACAAAAATATTTTCCTAGAGAAAAACCTTTTGAGGTATAACCAAAAACTTACTCAAAAACTGATTCAAAATTTTAAGGAATTACAACCGCTACTTGTGTTAGAAGATTATTTTGTATTTTTCCTCCATCTTCGGAAGAAACTTCTTCCATGATTCTACTGCAATCCCAGTGATTATGATCATGCTATTTTTTTCAGATGTCTGGTTGATAATCTTGATCACATATTCTCAAATGGTGATAGCTTCTAATATCTCTCCTTTCCTCAATATCTCAATCAACTATTCCAGTTTGCATTCTGTTATGTCCTTCACTTTCCAAAAGGTGTCTAAAATCTTATTTTTGGTGTTTTGAATATTTGTGTGCTTTGTCTGTAATTCTTGAATCCTTTTCTTGATTGCACCATCTTGATCCTGAAACATGTTAAAATTTTGTCTAATACTATTCATCTTTGTTTCAATTTGTTCCAACTTTTCTTTGTACCTGTCGATTTCATGAGGCCATCAAAGACAATAGTTGTAGATATTGTTTGCTATGTTTATGCATTTCCTTATCCGATTCATGTTCCTTTTTAGCTTGGTGAGTGATAACATGTACTACTTCTTTAGGTGTAGAATTACTTCTTTTTCTTCCTTGTTTTGAGACTCAGAGTCCATGATTTCCTTAATGCATTCAATCATCTCTTCTGGAAACATATTTTGCAAACTCTCTAATTTAATATGGTTGTGCACAAGATGGGAACTTAGTATGTTTTCAATCATGTCTTGCTCATATGAAGGTCTAATAGACCATATTTTTGAGATTTTTTGCATTCCATCTTCCTCATGAATAAGCTGTAATAGCTCTTCTTTGGTTAAATCACCTTATTCTTCACTTTCTTCTATCATTGCCTTATCTTGTTCTAGTTCAACTGTTCTCAGTTCTTTTCTTTGGGTGTCCTCAGTTTCCTTATCAGATTCCTCATCTGGTATATCCCCAATCACCTATTCTTTTCTTTTCCCTTCAACTCTAGGAGTCTTGCATGTTGGAGGATTATAGACAACAATTTATTTTTCTCTTTTCTTCTTTATCTCCATCTCACCGAAAGAGGAACCAACTTCAAGTGCCTTATCGGAAGGGGAATACCAATTGAGCCAAAATTTCCTAGTAAACCTTAAAAGAAACTTTCATATTCTTTATCACAGTTTTCCAAAATGTTAGAATGTATGTAAATATGCTTGCAAACTGGTTCACTCTCTTCCCATATTACATTGTTGTTCAATGACAAGAAATTCAAAAAATACATCACAAGACATATAACCAAAGTACCAAACCTGAAAGGGTAACATGCCTTCTTTGACAATTGTACGTTCTCCATCAGCTGGTTTTTCAGTAATCCACAAAGGTCAAAATCCTCATCTTCCATTATCATCTTGTGTGAAATGTAAAATGCACCTATCAAAGTTGCACCTTCTATGTTTCTGAACAAGATTTTGTAAGATACTCCATGTGCAATGCACCTTCTCACTGAATCTCTGATTGTTGATATTATTAATTCCCTTTGATCTCCAATTAGTCTAGTTAGGGTTTTGACTTCTTTATTTCAGATTGAATTCTTTCTCGACACATCCCCAACTTTGCATAACCTAGTTACACTTCCAATCACTTCTTTTGAGATATGGTAGGGTTTATCCAAAGTTAGAATATCATCATTCAATCTGTCCAGAATAAACTCAACGAATTCTGTGTTCTCGAAATAGGGGAATTCACTCCAAATATCCAAGCTTTTGTGTTTTGCTTCTTTCAGCCATTTCAATTCATCAAGCGACAACATATTTCTTACAACTATAATCTTCTCACAACTATGCTCATCTAGGTTTATCATTCCTTTGATTTGTTCCATATTCCCTTCCATACTCATGTCTTGATTTTATCAAAGAATTTCTTCAACCGCACAACAAATTAAATGGAAATTTCTCAATACAACTAAAGTACCAAATGGATTAGGGTTTTTCCATCGAATTGACTTCATGCTTTCAAAATTTTGATGCAAAGTACTCTCCTTCTTTTCTTCGATATAAAGTGGCAAATGAGGGTTCCAACTTGCTTTTATAATTCACACACCTAACCTTTTGTTGTATTAAAATCCTTTGCCCTAGGTGTTCAAGATACCCTATTTTCTCAGTCAGGGAGAAAAAAAATTCTTGTGGACCTTCAATTGCTTGAATTTCTCTACAAGTGTTTTCCAATGCATCTGTAAACAACTTGTTGGCAATTTGCCGCATTCTGGCACCAACTACCGGTAGGGGAAAAGGATTTTCTTGAAAAGCTCCCCTTAGGCCAATGGCTTGAGATCAATTCCCGAAGGAAATAGCACATACTAGATCTAGTGCTGGCTCATTTCCTGCAATAGAGTAGCTTTTTCTTACCCATGTCTTCTTCATTTGATCTCTTATTTCATCCATAGTCACTTTCCCTTTTCCTTTATCATCTTTTTGTGTATTTCTGCCTTTGTATGTTGGACCTCTTCTATCCATATTTTTGTTTCTACAAAATCTTGCAATGTGACTGTATTTGTTGCAATTGTAACACACAACATTTCCTCATCCAGACCAATCATTCCATTGATTTCTTCTTGATATGCATTGGTTAGCAATATGCCCAAATCTTCCATAGGTATAACATTTAACATTCCTTCTATTGACAGAGTTGTCTGACACATTTCTACATTCAATTGACTTATGACCAAACTTATTGCAATTGAAACACTAACCAAAGAATGATGGATCACTTAATTTCATTTTACTTCTATAGTGAGCAGTCATATGACCAAATTTATCGCAAGAAAAATAGTATCCATTAAACTTGTGAGCATTAGGTTGTCTTACCGAATGCCCTTTTTCTTTGTTCATCTAATTTCCTTGCCTGAAATTCCTTTGTCCAAATCTAGAACTTTCTCCTTTCTCATATCCAATACCTCACTTGTCATTTCCATTCTTCTCATCAAGCTTAACTAAGCTAGTATTGAACTTCTCCTTGTATTCATTTGCAGTAGCAAGTTCATCCCTAAGAATAACAATTTTTCTTTCAAGCTCTTGTTCATTGTTTCTAGATTGTTGTAGTTCAATCTCCAACTGAATGAATCCTCCATTAATTATGTTGCATTTATTAGATCTTTCTTTTAAGGACTGGGCAAGATTCTCCTCATTCTTCTTTCTTTCTTCAATCTCCTTAGTCAACTTCATCACCATAGATTCCATCTCATGCTTTAGGGTAGCATTGTCTCTAGCAAAATTTTCACATTCTTCAGTTATTTCCTTCAAGGTTTGATTCAGGTGATCATCATCCATGTTTTTGCTCTCTTTTTGCTTAATCTGATCACAAAGATCCTTTCTTTTCTCCCTGGACTTAATAATTTGATCCCTCAACTTCTGAATGAATTTCTCATCATTCTTAAGATTTTCTCTCAATTCTCGGACTTCTACTTTGGATTGATCAAGATCATCAAGTGCCACCAAAAGTTGTTGTTGAAGACTACCAGATTCCATTACATTCCAAGATCCACCTCAAGCTGTTAAACTTCTTCTGAGGAACTAGGCTCTGCTACCAATTGTTAGAATCGTGGAACACTAAGAGGGGGGTGAATCAATTTTCTACAAAATTTAACTTTATTAATCTGATCTTTAAACCACTTACATCATTGAACCAAAAGAAATATGTAAGCACATAAAAGCAATCATCCACAACACCATAACACAAGGATTTTTACTTGGAAACCCTGTTAGGGAAAAAACCACAGTGGAGGTTAATCCACAATTTGAGTACTCAAAAATAAGTGTTATACAAATGGGGAATGCACATGCATTCAGGCACACTTCCTAGAGCTCACTGACTTAAAATTTATGTCAAAAGACAACTAGAGTGGTGAACTATGAAATATCATCTACCAATGCCTTAGAATAGTTCTAGTTAAGCTCATCAATTGAATTCTTGACCTTCTATCTGATTCTGCTCTTCTGCTCTACTCTGCTTCAACTCGCATCACAAAATCCTTTTATGCACAAGTGAAACTATGCATAATTGCTCTACATCCCTTCTGATATTCGCAATATACATCAACACACTTTGAACACATATCAAAATGATATAATTGATCACTTATATATATCCACAACAAAGGATTTAATCACTACAAGTCAGCTTCAATAAAATATAAAATATTTTCCAATTGTTGGATCAAATCATAAATAATTTTCAATGCACACCATCCAAATTCGGCCACAACATAGTGAGGACCCAAAACAAAATCCTCAAACGTGAAAATACTTCAAACAATTTCACCTCAAACATTCGCAACATGCCACATTCACTTAGTCGGCCTTCTAGCACTGTTAAATAGAAGATCAATTAACCAGATCTCCTAACTCATACAGCAATTGATGTGACGACACAAAACTCAAGAATAAGATATTCCAGATACCCAATGACCTTCCATGAGATCCACAACCCAAACTAATAAACTAGTAATGCATATGGATCGACAAACTCAACTTCAGTCGGATACCCTGCTCTTCACTGTGTCTTCCAGTATGGATAAATACTAAAGTGTGGACCAGATCAATGACTTAGGTTTCCATCAATGACAAAACTAGAAGCCATATGCCAACATTCCCATCAAAATAGGAGACATAGTGCATGGCTCAAAAGAAGAGAATATAGATTATGAAGATGTCATATGATGAGAAGCTCGCGAATTTAGAAGCTATCTCCCTAATCCTAGACCTGAAAAAGAACAAAGAGCTTTCCCTTTATTTCCTAATGTAGTATCCAAATCAGCATGACCTTTTCCCTTATTAGACTATTTTGAAGATGATGAAGAAGAAGGTGGAGACTCAAACATTTTAGAAGGATAATCAGTATGATTCTTCGTGAGAAGATGCTTCAACTCATCAATATCCTTCATGTAACAAGAATGTTCATCATGCCCAGGCTTCTTGCAATACAAACAAGTAGACTTCTCCTTCTTATATGATTTATTAGAGGAAGAGGATTTATCCCTTGGTTGATTGGAATATGGCTTGTTCTTTGATTTCTTCTACTTCTTATCAATAGTATCTAATTCTTTCACCTAACTAGCCAACAATGCCTAAGATTTAGAAGACTTGATGAAACCCATCAAGATAAGCTTTTGTTGCTCATGTATCAACATCTCAAAAAATGATGCAAATGATGGTATAGTATATATAGACCCCATAATCAACCTATGAGTATGAAAGTTATAAACAAAAGCAACATAATCAAGACCAAGTTTTTTCAATGAATTGTAGACCAATTGAATGTCCTTATCAATACCACATTCTTTACATTGCTCCCTTAGATCATTAACCTTGGTGATGTATTCTTGGATGTTGTCAAAGTTCTTAGGATCGAGGCTCATCAATTCATTATCAAGTTGCTAGTGTCTAACTTCATCTGTAGAACCATATAATGTTTTCAATTTTTCCCAAGCCTCATTAGAATTATTGCATGATTCAATTTGGAACAACAAATCTTGAGAAACTAGTTTACGAAGACATCCAAGAGCTTTGGTATGCTCAATCATCCATTTAATATTTTTCTCATCATCAATAGGTTCAGGTACCTTATTCTCAACATATAGAGAGAGTGACCCTCATTCATTAGTATACTCCATGCATGTTGATGCCATGTTGAATATTTATATGATTAATCAAAGGAACCTTAGAATGATCCATGAAAAATGAAGAGAGCAAAAGAAAACAGATCAAAGAAATACACCAAGAGACCCCCCCTAAATCACTCAATCAAGAAACCCCCAAGAAAATATGATTTTTGGATCTTTATAATTTGTGTGATTATAGGTGCCACTTGCCAAAAATAGCAAAGTGGACTTGATCTTAATGCATACAAATTGCCAAATTTTGCCTCAAGCTCAAAGTAAAATTTTTACAAAGAATGAGATCAATTTGATCACACCACTAGAAAGTAAATGAAAAATTATGCACTTTCAAAAAAAAATCACTCAAAAATGTTAGCGTAGGAGCGAGAACAAAGCCCCAGAAGTCTTGAAAATGAGAATGGCTCAGTAAAACCTATGGGAAGCTACAAATTTTTAAAAGCTTAGGCACCAAAATAAAAAAGCCAACTACACCAATGTGTAGAGCACAAAATTGCTCGAAAGAAGGAGTTTGTATGACCAAGATATGAGCCTTCGAAGTTTTCCTCTAAAAGGAAAAATACTAATGGAGAAGGGGTCCAATTTGAGCGACTTGGTGATGATCATTTGGCCATAAAATTTAACACAATAAAATCCCATTGTCTGACTAAATGTCAAATTTAACACAATGTCATATGACAATCATTTTTCCATCAAATTTAACACAATGTTTTCTAACGCTAATTTGGCTGTCAAATTTAAGAGTCACATGAAAAAAACTAAATATGAAGTATTATATATAAAAATGGAGGTTTTTGGGAATTCTAGACACAACCGTAAGGTCCATTTTTCCCCAACACACACCATGTAAAGGCTCAAGCTCAAATCACCCTCAAATTTGAGAAAGGAAGCTTTGATACCATGTAGGAGCTAAGATATAGCTCATAGAACATGTTTGAGTCACTCAAGGACTCAAGCCTCCAAGATCATTCGCAAAAACCAACAACAACCTTCCACAAGAGGGAAAATAAAGAACATGAAATTGCAACAATAGATGCAAGATGTGGCCAATATGCAATACTCAAAATTGCAATGATATATTGGACTTACACAACACTCAACTGAGCTTTTGATTGATGAAATGTACATATGAAGCCTTGCTTATATAGGCAAGGATAGAGATAGGATTAGACAAGATCATGACAAGTTTCTTAATCCTATCACATGAGACAACTAAGTCATAAAAACCTCAATGCAAATATTAAATGCATGAGAGAATTATTAAATGCCTAGATAACTAAAAGTAAATAATGAGACATGGCCCCATTATAGCTAACTTCTAGAAAATACAACTAGGAAACTTAACTCCTAAGTAAATTTATAATAATGTGAATAGGTCCTCACTAATAACTAGTTAGGAAATAACCCCATTCACACCAACGTATGTAACACCATGATGGTGTTGGTCATGAGGTGCCCTAAGGATTGACTCACAAATAAAATCCATAAAAGAAACACACAATAAAGAAAATAAGCATTCACAAATGATGAAAAGAAAGACATATAATAATTTTTCCCTTGATCAATTTGAAAGCTAAATATGATTCATTTGATGATGATGATAGTGTTGTTGATGTGGGAATAAAATATCCCAAGAATAATGTAAGGATTATGAATGATATATCTTGATAATAGTGTAATGGTTTGAAATTGAACAAGGCTTGAATGCCAGATAGACTAAGGACACAACTTATGGATGGTTTTGGGTGTGTGTTACACTAGTTGGCTATATTTATCTATATTTTTAATTTTTATTATTTTGAGTTTGAATAACTAAGAGCTTTGGATTTTGAATTGGCTACATGGATTGGATATGGATTGATTTATAGTAGTTTGATACTAGCTATGGAATCACATTCTTGAAGGCTTGAGTATCAAGAATTTAGGATTATAGATCTTTGTCAAGATTGGTTTTGTTGTGTGATGTGCTTGGGATTGGCTAACATTTGAAACGTTTAAGGAAATAACTTGTTATAGAGCAAGAGGTGAAAGTGTTGGGTGGCTAGAAGGATGGTATTGTGTATTTGGTGTTGAGGGATGAGACTCATGATGAAAATGGGGAGGAGATGTAGGATGTGGTCTCTACAATCTATATCACATAGAAATGATATGCCCCAATTTGTTATATGTGTCATTTATGATGTCGTGATGAAGTTCTTATTGAATATTCTTTATTGTAATCCCTGAACTATGAGAAGATACTAGAGAATTTTATCATAGAAGATTGGACATACCAAGTTAATTCCAAAAACATGTTTCAGTTCTTGTCCAATTATTTATCAAGGTAAAAAGTGGGAATGAGGATATGTATGATAGCATGAATATTTGAATAATATAATCATGTGATATATATGACTAGATAATAGTTGTGAAGGGTGGATAGGATGAGTGGGTGGAAGAAGATTTACCCCAAGTTTAGGGTAAAAAAACACAATTGATTTGCATATGATGCTTGCAAATAGGTTTTTATTATGGTACTTTGAAGTTAAGGTGACATAGGATTGTTTTCACTAGTAGATGAAAGTTTTCTTTACTATTTTAATTTTTTTATTTTTGGACTAGGATTTTTAGATTTTTTAGTTCAAATTGTTTATGTCCATGGAAAGTTAATAGTATCTAATTTTGAATGGTTTTTGTATGTGGGCCATGTTATTAGTATTTCACTCAATAGATGTTGTGGTGATCTTCATTGATTGCTAAGTTAGGTTCTCCCAAATCTTAATAATGTATTATTACAACCCCTATGGTAGAGGGTGTTGCCAAGAAAAAATGGAGTGGGAGGTATGATGGATGAAGGATTTTTTGTGGTTATTGTTGGTTTAAATAAAGTCTTGTACCTAGTTAATTCATTACTAGGGGACTTATTTACATGTTAAGTTTACTTACATCCTAGGAAGGAATCTTTCTAAAAGGTATTAGTTGTCATTAGTTGTTATCTTATCTTTTGACTTGTAACACATGTGAACCTAGGTAGTTGTGATAAGTTGTCTCATGTCATATGATTAAGACACTTGTCATAATCTTATGACATCTTGTATCTCACCTTAGTTATATAACCAAGGGGTCTCTACTACATTGTACAACATCAACATTGAATCATAATTGATAAGAATAAAATTTATTCTTGTCATATTCATACTCTCTCTTGTGCTTTCCATTTGGCCTCAAGATCTTGGCAGGCTATCTCCATAGTCAATTTTAACATGGTATTAGAGTAGGTTAGGTACCTTTGGTTAGCCATTTTTTGAGAGATCTTGGTAAATATTGAAAAGTTGAGTATACTCTTCTCTTGCATCGTATGATGATCTAGAGAATCAAAAAAACTTGATAGAAATACCAGATTTAGGGGGCTTCCTATATGTGGATCTTTATTGCTGGTTTAAATTGGAGCTTGTTGGTGCAAATTCGAGCTCATCATTGAGTTCAAGAGGTTCAAGATAGTCGACTTTTCCTTTTGTTTCATCCAAATCAGATATATGAGGCCAAATCTATGAGGGTTTGAAGCTGAAGAGTGGTTTTCAGATCCAAAAGGTAGTTGTATTTTTAGAGCATTTTGGATCAAATTTGTACCTGACATCGCATCCAAAAGGGCCAAAAAACCATAAGATCGACTATCAATTTGTCAAATTTAGAGCAGTTGTCCACTAAGGCAAAAAAAATTGCCCAGAGAGCCGTACGGTCCCCAGGTCACCATCATTGTGTTGGGTACAATTTTTTCAAAAATAAATTAAAATTTTTCGATTGAAATTTTTTGAACTTTTTTTAGAAAAATTAAATTTCACCGATTGAAATTCATTTATAAAAGTTTATATTAAAAAATTAAAAAATAAAAATTTGTGGATAGGGTACTCAGAGTACCCTATACACATAGAGTAATGGTTGTTGCACTACTTCCATGTGGTGGGCAGGTAGTGGCTCATGCCAGCCCCACTCTCTACACTGGCAAGCAGTTGCACAAATAAATACCGACACTTTCAAAGAAAATTTGACAAAAATAAATATAAACCGGCAGTCAAAGTATGATTAGGCAGTGTGAAAAGAAATCCGATAGAAAAAATCCTGAAATAAAAGGAATATTCCTCTATCATACCTAAGATTCCATCATCGGCATCTATCAGCAAATATGCTATTGTTTTCCAGCATATTTCACTGCTCAAAATATTCCACAACATTTTCTTTTTGAGCTTGAGGACCGACGACGATGGTGACAACTAAATGACCATCAAATTTAATCAAGGGACTTGTTGATGTTAGTGGCACATCAACGCTCCTAAAAAAATTTCCCCCCTCACCAATGACAGTTTTGATTTTGCAGTTCAACTTCAAGCAGCCATAACTTGCTCATTTTGACTCCTTTTTACAAGCACTTTATTTTGATTTGGGCTAATTTTTTACGCTCTTCACAATGGTGCAATTAGATTTTGGATTTTATTTATGGTTTTTCCAAAAAATTCAGATTATCACAAGTGTTGTTGCTTCGTCCTCATTTTGGGAACTTCAGGAGCTCATATCTTGCTCCTACGGTAACATTTTTGCGTGAATTTTTTTGAAAGTGCATTTTTTTTGTGTAGTTTCCAGTGGTGTAATCATTTTGATCTCATCTACTGTAAAAGTTTTATTTTGAGTCTATGGCTTATTTTTGGCATTTACATGTACCAAGATCAAGACCACTTTTCTATTTTTGGAAAATGGCATCTATAAATGCACTAAGTATAAAGTGCCAAAAATCAGATATTGCTTGGTGGGTTTCATGATTGAGTAATTTGGGGGGGTAATCTTTTTCCTTTGTTGGCTTATGTCTCTTGATTGGTCTATTGTGTGACTAAATTGAGGAGTTTAATATGGGCATCAAAAAACATCCTGCTATAATAAGGTTAAATCAATGGAACTTTAAGTCTTGGCCAGATGGAATCCTAACACATTGTAGGTGGCCTAATCTTTTGCCATATCTCTATGGATTGGTTCCTAAACCTTCATCAAAATGGAAGAGAGTTGTGTGGGACATAAAAAAAGAACATATCCTAGGAGTAATTGGTCGTAGTTGTGATATTGATACACAAATGGGCACTAATGGTATTGAGATCCCTCATGACCTTATGACCAAACTTTGGGAGATGTATGGAGACTCGAATGAACCTCCATTCCCAAAGGATCTTGTTGTGGATTGTCTTGTTTCGCTTGCAGCTTTTCAACCTATTGATGAAAAAACAATTGAAAAACTTGTTGATTGGGAAAGGTATGGTAGTTTTGATAACACAAAACCTTCTCCTTCTCCTTCTATAGAGACATTTATTGAGACTTCAGTTTCTATGGCTCCTAATCTAGATTTATAGGGTTCATCTTCTTCATCTATGAGTCAACATCTTGAAGCTGAGAACTCTTGTAATCTAGCCTTGGTAGAATCATCTACTGTTGTACATGAAGATAAGTTTGTGTTGCTACAAATATGGCTTCTTGTGATTCAGTGCAGTAGGATATTCATTGTCTTTCAGATTTGGCTACTTGTGATGGCTTCTTGACAAGTATTTTAGACTTGTTTGTGGAGTCTCATATTGTGGATTTGGGAGACATTATTTGTGACATTCATCTTCTCTTTGATGGAGAAGATCCTTCTTCAATTGTTGTGAGGGAACACTTTGACCCTTTTGTTCAATCTCTACATGATCATTCTTTGCAGTTTGATGTGATTGTAGATCCTTTTGGACAACATTCGGAGGAGGCATTTTTGTCTTTGAGGGGATATTCTTGTCTTTGGATCATGTTCTACATTCATCTCTACTATATTCTAGATTTTCCTCTTCAATAGTGTGGCCTAGAACGCCTATTTCGAGTGTGTCAACTTTCAACATCGACATGGAGACATCTGAGCATGCTTCAAAGACATCATCCATCATCCATCTTCTAGAAATCTTGCATACATTTTTGGTTTTGTTTCTTCCTTAGGGGAGGAACATTGTTTGATGCTATTGGATCATCTTCAACATTCAATGTTGAGCTTCTACCATCATTGCAGGAGACTCAAGGGTAAAAGTACAAAGCTGTATGACACTTTTTAAAGGAAACAACCAACACTAATCCAACTTTTAAACTTGAATCGCTAAAAAGTGACATATATGTTTTGAATTTTAAAATGATGTAAACTAATAAAATATTTATTTTTTATTATATTTTATGCTTGTATTTAAAAATAAATAAATAAAATATTTGACTATAGTTTTTTATAAATTGACACTATAATTTAGTTGTTGAAAAATGAAGTTATATGAGACATCAACCCTTTTATAGTAATTTTTATTTTTTCTCCTTGAATTTTTTTGTATGTATTTATAACTTGAAACTTTAGTGCATGGATATATTTTTTCAAATTTTGATAAATATTAAAATGTGTGCATATTAAAACATAGATGTTTCCACTCGACGTCAACTTTTATATTATCTATTTATCTAAAATGGAAAACAAATTATACCCTCTTGATATGGATTTTTTATCTAGTGCATAATATTTTTTTCAAATTTTTTAAATAAGTTTTACTATTTTTCCTTGACATGGTAATCAACCTAATATTTTGTGTTGATAACCTACTTTTAGTAAAAATAAAAAGGAAAATATAAATAATAATTTAATTATTAAAATTTATATATATTTTTCAAAACTAAACTCATGGATCAACAAAAGGGTTTTTTTATATTTTAAAAAAAATATTATTTAAATGGGTAAAAATTGTTGAAACATCAATTTTTTCAAATAAATCTATTTTTTGGTAAATTGGCCTCAAAGTGGTGCTACATATGCATTTAACCAACAATTTTAGTTGGAAAAGTTTTGGATATATCTAACTTAGCTAGAATGAATATTACAAGATCATATGTTTGACCAAAGTATATTTTTAGTTAGAAATACTTAAATTGACTTGTGCTAATAAGTTGGCTAAAAATGTGACACAACTTTGTGCTTTTACCCTCAACATTGAGGGAGGTTGCATTGTCTCTCTTCTTCTTCTCTCTTATGGGGGGTCTTTTTCTTCACATGGGGTTTTGGCCTTCTCATGCATCATTGAGAGTATTTGTTTTTTTTATTTCATCTCTCTTTTGGGGAGGAGTTTTGTCCCATTGGGTTTTCTCCTTTTCTCTGTTTGTGGGAGATTTCATTTGCATATGTACATGGGTACCTAACATGGCCTAGTTCTTGCATCTTTGTGCCATTTGTATAATAATTTGCTACTCCCTAAGTTGCACTTAAGGGGGATTGTTGGTGTAAAAAAAGTCTTGTACCTAGTTAATTCATTACTAGGGGACTTATTTACATGTTAAGTTTACTTAGGTCCTAGGAAGGAATCTTTCTAGAAGGTGTTAGTTGTCATTAGTTGTTATCGTATCTTTTAACTTGTAACATATGTGAACCTAGGTAGTTGTGATAAGTTGTCTCATGTCATATGATTAAGACACTTGTCATAATATTATGACAACTTGTATCTCACCTTAGCTATATAACCAAGGGGTCTCTACTAAATTGTACAACATCAACATTGAATCATAATTGATAAGAATAGAGTTTATTCTTGTCATATTCATATTCTCTCTCTTGTGCTTTCCATTTGGCCTCAAGATCTTGGCAGGCTTTCTCCATAGCCAATTCTAACAGTTATGTGTCATTTTCCCTTTCAAATAAATTTAATTCAAGAATAATTAATAGTTTGTTCCTATTTTCTCAAGCTAAGGAGAAATTAATTTTTCAATTATTTTTCGTAAATTCAAGAGTTAATATTTTATCTCAAAAATATATATATTAAATATTGGTGTTTATTTTCTTAAAAGGGGTGTGGATTATGGTTAAGATGTTTTCATAATAGCCAAAAGCTATTTTTAGAAGATTTATGATAGTTATGACAACATTTATGCACAGTGTAATTACAAGTTGGTTGTTGTAAGTAATGGTTTATTTTGACATGCAAGATGGAGTGGGAATTAAAATATAGTTTTATTTATTATTTTCCCACCATTTGGGGTGTTTGGATTTGGTTCTCTATATATTTTGAGGTTTTACACTTTTTGGAAATATCATTTATCATTTGAAAACTCTGCCAAAATTTATCTAGGCACTTGTGTTCATATAAAGCCTTCAGTGGATGAAAACCTATTGGATATTAGAATTAGAGGAAAAACCAATTTGGTTTAAAGAGAAATTTCTTTTAGATATTGCATTGGATATTTAAATATTTGTAGCATTTAATTCATTTTTTTAGTGTGTGCTTATTTTGTTGCAGGTTACAAGTGAAGAAGTGTGTAGTTTTGAGTGTAGTTTGGTTTACATTTTTGTTGGAGTACATGTCTCTATATCACATAATTTTTGGTGTTTGTATTTTTTGATCATTATACATCAGTTTTAGGGGTTGTGGTTATTCATTTCTAGTTAGAAGATTTTGAGTGTTGTCAGTGTGTGTATGTGTGTGTTGCAATGTGGTTGTGATGGTTTTATGGAGAGATAGTTTCATATTATTTTAGATGTGGCAGTTTTTGTTGTTATTGTTGTTATTTTTTTGTTCAAAAATATTTCCAAAAGAGAAGGATATCCATTTTTGTATTGGAGAAGATTGGAGAGTTTTAGTGTTTCAGTTGGTAGTGTAAGTGATCCCATTGATGAATAGTTTGTGTCATATTGCAATTTTTGTTTCCATTGATGAATTTTACTATCATAATAGTATTCCTTTCTATAGAAATCAAAATCAAATCAATAAAAATATTGCAAGATATTTTGTTGCAGTTTCAATTTTTTACTAGCTAGCTAATTTGTGTTACAATTTTAGTAGTTGTATGGAATTTTTGAAGTTTGATTGATAAAAATTTTACATCTAAATTTATTATAAATTTTTTAATTTGGTACATTATAGTGTTATTAGAGCCAATGATCTTGTCGGGCTATAAAAATTATGGAAGAGAAAAGTCAGTTAAATGAGGATACTATAGTGAGTTTTGAAAGGTATAAAAGTCATGATTTTGAGATTCAGAAACATGTTCCTTTCTCATGGTGTTTGAAAATTGGATATGAAACATTAACGGAGAATTTTTCAGTAGGAACAATATCACAAGGATCTTCAAATATGGAGAAAAAAAATGGTTTTGCAGAAGAAAGAAGACCAATTAAAATCAAAGCCTCTGGAAGCCATCCAAAGTGTTACAACACCTAAACAATTAGTTCCTAGAAAAAGATTTTTTGGTACCTTTGTCATGGAAAAGAAAAGAGCTCTCCTACGGAAAATGAAAAATATGACAACAAAATAATATTAGAAGACAAAAATTATACTTCTCTTACAAAGAACTTTGTGAGCCAAGTCACAAATGCAAGAGCAAAGAAGAGGTGAAACTAGAAAAAGAACTAGAAGAAGTGATAAATACATTGAAACCATAGAAGGTCAAGGAATAAATTAGGGAGCAAGAACAAGATTAACCCAACAATAAAATTGAAAGAAGATTATTTCATAAGAGAATATGTTTTATTGATTTTTAATTATTACATTCATTAGGTAGTCAAGAAAGAAAGGGATTTATTTATTGGATGTGAGGAGTTCAAGATAAAGGAACATGCACTATCCTCCATTCTCTCAAAGGATGAGCCATTGATTGATTTACCAAGTAGCATTGGGGATAGACATGCTTTTGAAGAAAAAAATTTGAGTTACAAAAATGGTGATGTTGCATATGGGATCCAAGTAATATCTTAAGGGGTCAAAGAAAATAAAGGCATTTTTTTTACTATTGAGTTCTCTTATTTCTTGCAGTTAGAATAAAATGAGGTTTATGAGGAATTACATAGTGTTTGTTGTTTGTTGAGAATTCTAACCACATTATGAAGAGGAAATGTTCATGGTTTGTAGATCATTCGTGGGAGCCAAGTACCACATTCAAAGACAAGATTGTCCAAATTGAGATAGTAAAGTTGGGTTTTTTATGCTAGATTATGGTAAGCAAAATAGGTATCATTTTGATGTTCAATATTTTGTGACTAATTATGCTATGGTGTTTTGGATATCAAGCTACAAGCAAGTTAGAGGATTCATGAAGGATGAAAGACTACAAAATAATAGAATCATGAAGTCAAGTAAATTGGTTATCCTTTTGGGTGAACATAAGATATGCAAAGACTTCTATATCATGAGTCCAAGAGCTAAAATAGTTATGTGGTTGAAATACCATGGGTGACAATCACATCCTTTACCAAAAGTGAGATGCTTCATCAAATAATGTTTGGTTTAATTTGGATGTTTTCAACATTATACTCTTAAGAAGGTCACCAAAAGAAATAATTGTAAGATGGAATTGTCTCGAGAATCACCAATTTGACATAATAATTATGAGTATTGGCTACACTAGACATGATCAAGAGCCACTTGGAGTATGGTTCGTGATGTTGTATTTTTTCCCTCAATATTTTGAACACTACACATACTTTCCTTGTAGCCAAATAAAAGTTATCAATCACATGGTGGAGGATTTTTCAACCCATTATCATTATTCAGGTGTTTGCAAGTGGTACAAGGTGGGTCTCCACCATGACATTTCTAAGTCTATGTAAAGGAATGCAATATTATAGGCATCGAGTATGATTTTTGTACTATTCACTTTGATAATTTCATGCTTTGAACTAATTTTACCTTCAATGAGAAGACACAAACATGCAAATTTTGGAAATACCTCCTTGCTTAATGTGGTGTGTAGGAGGTTTTAGCTATTGGGGTTACTAATTACCATTATTCTAGCCTATGCAAAATTATTTTGGCAGAAATTTCAAGTGACATGATTATTCCAACCACTTTATAGCTCACATACAATTTAATCCACACAATTTATAAAAAGAATAGTTAGTGGTATCATGATAAGCTCCATTAAAACACAAGATGATTAATATAAATATAACACTGGTCATTTTTGTATATTTGATTTTAATTCAATACATAAATATAATAATTATTTTTTAAAATAATTAAAAGAGAATCCAACAACACCGTAATATTTTCACTATTCTTCATTCCCTCATAACCCTAACCACAAATTCAAATATTTTATCATAATCAAAACACTAACTTATAAAAATAAATAAAACATAAAGTTGAACTATTATCATTTCCATCTTACCATGATTTAAGTACAAATAGTGTTGTATTCAAATCCTTCCAAAAACAAGGAAGAGATAATATATTAGTTCAATCTAATTAGGTAAGGCTTGTTAACATTGCAAGCTATAATGAATACAAAAAATAATCAAACTTTTAAAAAAAATATTTAGAAGTCAACAATGCATATCCTTAATGCTAACATGTGAGCCTCTTAATTTTGTTTTTATAATTAATTTCCCTTAAGAAAAAAAAAAGAATTTGGTTTACATTTCTTTATTTTTATGTTTTAAGGAAAAAAAAATTATAAGTTTTTGATAAGGAAAAGCAGGTTTTGAAGGGACCCTGAAACCCTTTACAATGGCAAAAAATTGCAGGAAAGACTAAACCAATAAAGCCCGCAACCAAAAAAAAAAAATTCTGACAACAAAAATTAACCATAAGACCCATCAACAACCCTAAAGAAAAACATCAACAACAAGGCTAATCAAGAAAAAGAAACAACAAAGCTACAACATTTTTTCCAGAACATTAACCGAGGCCAAATTTTCCTCAATGACCCCCTCGTGCATATCCATAACATCCTTGAGATCCTCAAATGAAATAGCAGCTCGCTTCTTGGTCTTGCTCCTCGTTCTCAAACACGGGCCAACATCCACATCCTTTTCCACAACTGGAGCAATATCCTCATTCTTCTCCACCAGATTCGAACAATTCACATCCTCCATGGCCTTCCCAATATTACCCAGCTCCAGGGATTTACCAGTCCATTTCAAGTTTTTCTCATTTAAAACAAAGAGGCCCTTAGTAGTCAATTTCAGGGAATTATTGCTAATGTTAACCATAGTCTTCAAATCATCAAACAACTTACTAATTTTGTCCTCAATGTTAACAAATCTCTCCTTAAAAGTCTTATGGGCCATCAATTCCAGAGAAGTAATCCTCTCCTCATGAGTATTACCAAGACAGTCAACATCCACAACAAGTTTATCAAGTTTATTTATGGTTTTTACCTTAACTTTAATCGCCCATTCCTTTTGGTTTCTATGCATCAGTGCCACACAAACATCTTGTAATTCTTCAGCTATACATTGAGCTCCTTAACTTCTGAGAAAATCCATTTAACCTGTGAAAGAAAGTTGTGAGCTCCATCCTCACCCATCCTACAAAACATTCCCATGTTAACCTCGTCCCAATTAACAAGAGGCACAACTTGAGAATCAACATTCTAAACGAGGTGCTCTCGAGCCTCCTCTTTATCCTCCATTTCTTCCTTAATAGGGGAATCCTCCACTTCAATCACCTCAACTTTAACCTGATGCCTATCCAACATATTCACCAAGACCGCCAAGATTTCCAATTGCTCTGCCTTCACAACACTCCCTTTAACCTGCTTAGTGCCAATAGGAGAGTCTAGAGTAACCTAGTTAGGGTCAACCCCCTTTGAACACTCCAAACCCTCAATCTCCTGAACATTAACCTCCATAGGCTGCATGGACCCTAGGAGGCCTTTACCAATGCCATGACTATCCTCCATAGCAGGGGAGCTCTCCAAAACACCCACCTTACTAAGGCCCGAGGAATTTTTATCAACAGAAACAGGGGACTCCTCCAGAATTTTAGACACCTCCACCTTCTGCTTGACAAAAGTCTTCTCTTTCCTAGGGCACTTTTTCTTCCACTTCACACTCTTCTTCCCAAATGGTGCCATAGCTTCCTTCAACTCATTATCCATTTCATATCCCTTGGAACAAGATTCAAAAGCTTCAGAACCCTCCTTAGACTCACTATCCTCCTCTGACATCTCCTCAAAATCAAAATCCTTATCCTCATAATTCCCTTCCCATTTCTCCATCAAATCACCAGTCTTAGCCAGAATTTTTTGCACCCTTTTTACGGGTCAAAGTCTTAGGAGAAACAGGGACCAACTTCATCTTTATGTGAACAAACATGAGATTCGTAAGGCCTTCATGGAGAATAGCCTTCTTGGGGTTCTTCCGATGATCCCCAATACTATTCTCCATCGACAATAGAAGATAAAAATGAAATGAAACCAAAGCATTGTGGTGGAAATGATTCAGAAGCATGAAATGGTAGTTATTAATTATAGAAAACCTACCCTCCAAGGTGAAGTAATGCATAATGGCCAGAGCTAAATCCCTCCAAAGTGACTTGAGAGATTTGAGGGCATACCCACCACTACCAACTTCCCTGAGCTTCTTCTTCTCATCATATTTAAAGAAATTTGCAAGGGCTTTCTTAGCCGCACTTTTGTCTCTATAGAATTTTCTTCCAGTGGAAGGAAGACCAGTCACCTCAGCTACAAAATCCTCATTAATATTAAACTCCACACCTTTGTATCACAGAATCCTACTACTCCACCCTTTAAAAAAAACCTTCATCACTTTAGGGTTCAGACCTTGGAGCTTTAGCAAATAAGGTCTTATCCCACCCTCTTCCAAGTGATCCCAAACAATTTCATTACTTCAAAACTCTTCACAAGAGCTCGGTTGCACTCTACAATGAGCTCCCCCCATGGCAGCATGCAACAAACAAGACACCACTAGCACCTTAATTTTCTACAAAGAAAAGATTAGGAAAACTTATTAGAATTGTGAAACAAGCACAAAACCTTGAGCCACATGATCAAACAAAAAACAAAGACACCTTCCACACAAGAGATCTGCAAACAAATATGTGTAATATTCATCAACAAGAAAAAGTTACAAAAGAAGCTTTCAAGAAGATATTAAAGCTTCAATATTTCCCATGAATAATATCTAAGAAGATATTTACAATAAGGGTTGAATGCTTATAAGAGCAAAGCCCTAAATGAGAAATGGATTAGATCATGACAAGTGTCAACATCACAAGAGATGTGACATAATGATCTAATATAAGCTCAACTAATAAAGGATTCCTAAGTTTAGTAAAGTGTGTGAGAATAAATTAGACTAATAATCAATTAAAGATTAATTAATTATTAGCTAATGCATGATAAATCTAACACCCCCCCCCTTAAGATGAACTTAGGGAGTAGCTAAAAACCCTAAAAAAGAATGCAAGATGGGTCCCAGCAAACAAGGCCAAAAAAGGTACCCATGTACAAATAGAAGATCTCTATAATGTGGAGAAATAGAGAAAACCTCATGGGAAAAACTCTACTCCAAAAAGAAATGAAAGCCAAGTGAAGGACTGAAGAAGCCTCCAAACAAGACAAGGTTGTCCCAAAAGATAGGAACAAAGGAACATCCAAAAGCATGAAGAAGTTGGAAACACTATCAAAGAATGATTGTTGTAATGTTGAAAGAATAACCTCCGTTGAAACATTTGATGATCAAGATCAAGAAGAAAAGAATATGTATGAGTTCCCCCAACGACACTACTTGAATCAGATGACAAACAAAGGAAAATACTTAGAACTCGGAGTCACAGGGAAAAATTTAGTGGCGAATCTTCGCCAATTGGAAAATTCTAGGAATCGGCCAAGTTAAAATTGGTGAATTCTCGCTATGAACAAGGTGTCCAAATTTCCCAGATTTTACGAAGTATAGGTCCAATGCATGTCCATTTGCCAATGAGTTTTTTTATGAGATATATTTAAGCAACAAATTTTCTATTGTCAAACTACGAGTTTCAATTGGACCGACTAATATTTTTGCCTGGAATCCCAAAAGCATTTAATAAAACACCTACATATTCGCCAATACTATTAAAACAACATTGTATCAGGACCCATTTCGCCAATTAAAATTTACAAATAGTTGCTTGTGAAGACCTATTTTGCCAATTAAAATTTACAAATAGTTGCTTGTGAAGACCTATTTTTCCAATTAAAATTTATAAACAGTTGCTCATGAGAACCTATTTCGTCAATAAAATTAAAAAATAATTACATTTGAGGACACATTTCACCTTGAAAATTACAACGTATCGTTGTATAAGCACACGAGATTAGCCAAATTTTTAATATACCATTTATAAATCTCACAGAATTTTCCAAATATGGAATCATGGATTGATAACTACAACCAAAAGTGTCATTTATTCTTACACATTTTTTTCAGTTATGAGGTTCTACTTCTCCATTCGAAAGTCAGCGAAAGCCGAAAACATAGACTTAAAAAGTGAGTGATCATTTATTCATTGTGTTATTAGTTATAATAATAAGTTTTCTTTATCTCTTTTCCATTCTTGCTTCAACAAAGTGAACCTTAGAAGTTAGAACCAAACTCTAAAGTTTCAAAGTTTTCAAAACCTTTGACCCATCGAGTAGAAAGATGACCAAGAAAGACTTGCAACTCAACAAAGTGAACCATCAACCAAGTTGGGGAATCGCGAAGTTATGAAAATTTAGAACTCCGTGACAAGGTTATATAACTCTTAGGACTAGCGACTAAGTTTAGGAAAAGCCAAAAATTTTATATTGTATTCCACGATATTGAATTTGATATGTGATTTATTATTATTCCATTCCAGAACAGAAATAAATACAATCGAAAGTGTCATTTATTCGGAAGTCGGCCAAAGTCGAAAACGTAGACTTAAAGGTGAGTGATCATTTCTTCATAGTGTTATTAGTTATAATAATAAGTTTTCTTTATCTCTTTTCCATTTTTGCTTCAACAAAGTGAACCTTAGAAGTTAGAACCAAACTCTAAAGTTTCAAAGTTTTTGAAACCTCTAACCCACTGAGTAGAAAGATGACCAAGAAAGACTTGCAACTCAACAAAGTGAACCATCAACCAAGTTGGGGAATCACAAAGTTATGAAAATTTAGAACTCTGTGACAAGGTTATATAACTATGAGGACTAGCGACTAAGTTTAGGAAAAGCCACAAATTTTATATTGTATTCCATGGTATTGAATTTGATATGTGATTTATTATTAATCCATTCCATGAATAGAAATAAATACAATCAAAAGTTTCATTTATTTGGAAGTCAGCCAAAGCCAAAAACATAGACTTACAGGTGAGTGATCATTTCTTCATAGTGTTATTAGTTATAATAATAAGTTTTCTTTATCTCTTTTCCATTCTTGCTTTAGTCTTAAAGATGATATTGAGTAGGTAATGGGATCTATATTATTATTCTTTGTCCTTAAATAAGACATTTTTTTCTATTTTTTATTCAAAGTGAGAGATGAATATGTCGAGTGAATTAGAGATCAATATATCAAGCGACTCAAGCAGCAAGGGTAAGGCTCCTACTACTCCTCAGGGTGGTGAAGAGACTCCTGCTACTTCTCAAACTCCTTCCGCTCCTCAAAGTGGTAAGGCTCTTGTTGCTCCTCAGGGTGGTGAAGAGGCTCCTACCGCTTCTCAGACTCCTTTCGTGCCTCAGGGTGGTAAGGTTCTTGCTACTCCTCAAACTCCTGCCACTCCTCAGGGTGGTGAAGAGACTCCTACTGCTCCTCAGGCTCCTCAGGGTGGTGAAGAGACTCATGTCGCTCCTCAAGGTGGTGAAGAGACTAGGAGGCCATCACAACGCCCAAAACTTAGGCATACCATACAGTCTTAATTTTTAATTTTGAAAGCTTCTAATTCATCAGGTTAAGATGAAGCTACATCATCAACTATTCCACCAAATATTGGTAGCATTCCCAATACCTCACCACCACCAGAAGGTCAAGTTGAGATTGTCATTGATTTAAAACAAAATGTATCAAATCAGGATAGCAATACTGTAGAAGATGCTCCAAGTGATACCCTGGGCCTGGTTAGCCAGAATGAGATAATTGATTTAGATGAGGATGATGATGTTGGTAGCAAGAAAAGGAAAAATAAACCAAAAAGGGGGCACGAGTGGGAAATGACAAGGAGTTTTCAACTTGGTTGGTTGTCAAAATACCCATTCATGGTACCAGTGGGGATTGGCAATGCAAATGATATTGAAAAGGAAACATTGACCAAATGTAATATTTGTAGTTGGAAATGTGAAAGAGCCAAGTCATTGCAGCTAAAGATTGACACTATAGAAAAGCATATCGGTAAAGTTTATAAAAAAAAATCATAGACATAAAGGAAGAATCAATCATATGATGGGAATCAAAGGAAGAATGTCTTCATGCTAAGTATGTCATGGATTATGAAGAGCATGAAAAAAGAATGTCGAACATTGTTGCATGTAAAGGTACACTTGAGGCTCAATTTGGAAAAGCAATGGAAGGAGAAAATTTGTCAAAAACTATTCAGATGAGTGTTGTTTTTCATATTTTTTCCAGAGGGCGTCCTATGATAGACTACCCATAATATTCTGGTTTATTATCTTATTTGAATGTTCCTCACTATCCCTTGTCACACTAGTCAGTAAACACTGGATGGGATTGGGCAAACTGTCTTGCTGCAATGGAAAAGGAAGATTTAAAGGATAAAGTAAAAGAGTCAAATTTCATTGCATTATCTTTAGATGAAGTTATTGGGGTAGAAAATACTTCTTGGGTCTATATGCATTGGTAAACTATACAACATGTTCACCAAGCTTATATTCTCTGTGTTCATAAAATGAATAACAATTCAATAGCACAAAATATATTTGAACTAGTCAAAAAATATTTGAATGAAATTGCAGGTATGGATGAGTTGAAAATTACGAAAAAGTTGGTGTGTAGGAGCTTATGGAGTTGTAGTGATGCAAGGTCAAAAGACTAGTGTTTGCACAAAGTTACAAACTACTTGTGCACCATACATGCTTGGCATTCACTGCATGGCCCAAAAAATGAATTTAGCATTCAAAATTGTTAGCAAATTTCCTATAGTATCAAAAGTCAAAAATCTAGTCCATGAGATCCACGCATACTTTTGTCGAAGTCCTAAACATTTCACATAATTTTAAAATTTTGCTGAGGGAATAACACTAGGAAACAAGCTTCTCAAGGATGTCGATACTAGATGGATCTCCCTGCATGGACCAGCACAACAAGTTCTTTCAGAATATCAATCTTTGATTGGAGTGATGTACGAGCATCACAGCACAGTAGATAAAGCTACTGACCTCTTACATAGATTAAGTGATATAGAGACACTCTTGACTTTAACTAGTCTTCTCCCCATGTTGGATGTGATGAATGAGCTTGTGAAGAAAGCCCAAGATAGAACTATGTATATTTATGAATATGCCAATCTAAGTAAACTTACATGCTTGGCCCTCGATCATCTATATCTAGATCTAACACAAGATGGCCCAAATTATTGCATGTGGTAGAAAGTTACTGATTTGAATAATCCTGATAATTATTTATAGTTTAATGCAAGTGGGAAATTATGCATCTGTGTACATGGATATGAGATTCAAATGTACTAATGTAAGACAACTAGGCACTCTAGCAAAGAAGTAGTTGTTAACCAGGAAGATTTTCAAGGAATTGTTAAATCTATTGGTGATAATTTGAAGGAAATTGCAAAATATCTTTCCTTAGAGATTTGTGAAAGATTCCCTCGACATGAAATACTTGAAGCCATGAGTATTGTGTATCCTCAATTTTGGGCAAACCAAGATAACCCCATATTTTTTCATGCTTAGGTAAAAATCTTGATTGAACAATTTTCAAAAATTGTAACACACAATGAGCAAAAAATAGAAGGAATTTTAGATGAAGCTAAGCTTAGAAAACAATGTGGGAGTTTTGCAATAGCTATGAGGGACCAGTATACATCCATGGGCAATGACAAGGCCTTTGAACTGGGATCAATAAAAAAGGTTTGGACAAGCTTAGGTCAGAGTGAAATATTGTGTGGTTCAATATCAGAATATTTCAAACTTGTTGATTTCTGTCAAACAATGATATTGGGGTCAGTGGAGGATGACATATTTTTCAGTACATTGGGGTTTTTGAAATCAAAGTTAAGAAACAAACTAGACAAGAATTTGGAAAATTGCTTGAGGATGAAAAGAACTGCGTATAATGTCAAAAAATTTCCTTTTGAAAGGGCACTCACAATCTGGAGGTACACATGTGAAAGAAAAGGGGTCAAGTTGTGTAACACTCCAATTCCAAAGGCTGGTACTAGTGGCACTGGTAGTGGCAATGGGACTCATATAGCTGACATTGACGAAAATGACACAATGAATGGTGAATTTGAGACACAGGCCAAAGAAAATGAAGAGCAGACTTAGAATCAAATTCAAGATGACTCTTTTACTTTATCTGATGATGAATGTCAAATTGACGACCCCCAGTCCATTTGGGAAATGGAAGAGATTCAAGAGAATTAGCAGCTTTTAGGTATTTATATTGCACTTCATGGGTCCCAAGATCAAATTCCATTATTCCATACTATAGGTGATGATATTTTATATTGTATTCAATGAAATTGTGAATCATTGCACTTCATAAATCATATTCCAAAGTCAAACTATAGTTGATGATATTTTATGTTGTATTCCATGAAATTGTGATATTTTATATTTTATATTTTACATTAGTCCGCACATAGCATGCTTTTGGAAATTCCTAAAAAGACAACTCGAGTTTAGTATGTACATAGCATTCAATGAGATGTCAAATTATGGCACCTTTGAAAGGAAAGATAAGTCCATAATGTCGCATGGTTGTTGAAACTTGGAACCTTAGAACCAAAGTCTGAAGTTTCAAAGTTTTCCAAACCTCTGACCAACTGACTAGAAAGATGACCAAGAAAGACTTGCAACTCAAAAAAGTGAACCATCAACCATGTTGGGGAATAGGGGAGTTATGAAAATTTAGAGCTCCACGACAAGGTTAGAAAACTCTGAGGGCTAGCGACTAAGGTTAGGAAAAGCACCAAAACCGCTCTCTTCACCAAAACTTAGTAGCAATGAAACTAACTAAAAATCCATCATTCCAATTCCAATAATAGATAATCCACGACATGAATTCATATAAATTCTTAGTGGATATGCTAAGTAGTCATGGAGATTGAGTATTGATGTGTGAATTGTAATGCAATTTCACTAAGATTATGGATGCCTGGAATTAAAATAACCTTATAGTTCATATTTTAATTGTGTTAAAAGTAAAACTTAAGCATGTGCTTAGTGATTCATCACTCAACTTAATGCTTATTAGATTAATAACATATTAACAATAGTATTAGTAGCATATACAACAATGAACATAATAACAAGTGTATCTAGAAGTTGAAACCACTACCAAACTTTTTCTTCAAATGATATAATAAATAATACAGATAATTGAACATCAACACATTATTGAAGTCAAAATTTGAGCTTTTAAATTGATTATCATTGTATCACGTGAAGGAATACATAGAGACATTGGCAATGCAAAATCTTGCTCAAAGACAACTCTGCACAAAGCTAAGTTAGAACTTGGAAACTCATATTATCAAAAGTTAAATCATTGCATCACCTTTTCTAGCAACTTCCACTCTTTAGGTGTTGGTATTGTCATTTCTTCTAACTGATGCTATTTGACTTAAAGATTTGTTAACAATTCATGATTCAAATTGGAACCTGTCTTGGATTCTTCAGTCAATTTTGCATTTAGGGTTAGCAATGGTTTGATGGAATCCAAATAGGTCACCACATCTGGGTTCTGAGGAAACTGATCCAAATCAATATTCCTTGCATCCTCCATCTTCTTTTTGAAATCATTCCATCCAATGAATCACTCATTTTTGTCAAAAGCCTCTGGTAAACCAAGCTCTGTGAAGTTCCTTAACTTTTCATCCACCTTCTTCATCTTTTCTACAGCCAAATACAAATATTTCTCTATTTCACGCATTCTTAAACACTTTTCAATGATAGATGACAACGTCATTATGTAGCAAGCCGATTAGTAATCCCTTTTGATTTCAAAACATTGTCATTGGATTTGTAGATTGTTTGTTGAATTTGATTTGCTGATTTCTCTAATGCCAACATATTTTTGTTCTCCATTAAATATTTGTTGAGCTTCTTATGATGTTGTCTGATAGCATCAATCAATTGAAACATGTCACACAAATGATCAATCCCCTGCATTATTTCATCCCAGATCTTTTGTTTCATATGCCTCATTGTTTCTCTACAAAATGAAGATAACTTAGTTTGACAAGACTTAATTTCATTTTTTGCTTCCATCAGCTTTTCCTCCAATGTTTCATTTCTTTTTCTCTCCTCCAATTTTTGTTCCCATTGTGCATTTCCATTTGCAATTCTTAGTCTTAATTTTTCTGAAGTGGATTTTTCCTCATCATATTTCTCGTTGCTCTCATCTAGATTTTGCGTTAGTTCATTCACTACAGTCTTAATCTCATTCTTCTTATCCTCTTTGCTTGTAAATGTAGAGGAAATTCTTATTTCTAATTCATTGCTCTTGTTATCTGCTACTTTCCTCTTTGCTTTCTCATTTGTTAGGTCTGCCTACAACTTCTCAATTTGAGTCTGCAACCTTTTTTTCTCTCTATCTTGCTTCAGCAATGATGTGTACACCAATTCATTGTTCTTCTTTGATACATTAATTTTGTCAGTATTTCAGAGTCCAAAAAAATCCAATTGAAAATTGTTCACCTAGAATTCAAATGGAGCCATCTGATTTGCTGGTATGTTTTGAACTATGCGAACAAGAAATATGTACTCCATGATTTCTTTACTTGTGTCAAATGTGGGTAATACCATGGTTGTTGTAGGCTCTGAAGTTAGAGAAAATGCACTCTCCATCAGTTGTTTCTTTTCTTTTTTATTCAATTCTAATTTCTTTTTAAACTCTT